>JACEEZ010025167.1:65499-107202 GCA_016584305.1 Chionoecetes opilio
AATAATAACAGGAACATATGACTGCCTAGTATAGATAACTTCTAAACATACGTTATTGACTGTATAATATCATAGAGTAGTATTTACCTCGCCTCCTCAACTATAACCTACTTGGTTATTTGGTTAAATACATGTTTTACAGAATCAGGCTTCTATACAATATACATATAGAAAAAATCGTTCTTAAAATTATACTTGTGTGTTTTAAGTGCAGTGGAATAAGCCCATATTTTTCTTTCAAGTTGACCAACTTTTCACCAAATTGTGAGTTAAAACTGCCAGCGACCACTGGCATTTCGGAGTTGCAGTTCTCTCTAATTAGAGAGAACTGCAACTCCGAAATGCCAGTGGTCGCTGGCAGTTTTAACTCACATTTGGTGAAACAGTTGGTCAACTTGAAAGAAAAATATGGCTTATTCCACTGCACTTAAAACACAAAGTATAATTTTAAGACGATTTTCTTCTATATGTATATTGTATAGAAGCCTGATCTGTAAAACATGCATTTAACCAAATAACCAAGTAGGTTATAGTTGAGGAGGCGAGGTAAATGTTACTCTATGATATTATATAGTCAATAACGTATGTTTAGAAGTTATCTATACCTAGGCAGTCATATTTCCTGTTATTATTGTGTATCATCAGATAGAAAGCCTGGAAGTGCAATGAGTCGACGCGTGAAGTGCAATGTTTTGATTCAATCTCCCCGCCACAATCTCCCCGCCCACCACTCCCCGCCGCGGCGTGTCGCCTCCACAATTATAACCTACATTGTCGCCAGCAACAAGCCGATTTCGGCATTCTTTATTCTTCGTTTTTCCAAGGCATTGCTTATTGTATTTTGACAAGCGTTTGCCAGACGCAGCAGTACTGTCTTAGAAAACAGTGTGAACATCACCCAATTTACATGCCACAATATACATGTAAAAATATATTAAGCTTTGCTACTCGAGGCGAGTAATTTCCATTAAATTGCTATTATAGAACGTTCCATCGTAATGATGTCATCCATATAATTAGTAGAACAACAAAGAACTATATTTTTTGGTATTCAGATGCGGTGCATCAATGTTTATCGCGAAATTAATTTATGAAAAATATTAGTCGCGGAGCCAAAACACAGTAGACCAACCTTTGAGTTAAAACTGCCAGCGACCACTGGCATTTCTCGAGTTGCAGTTCTCTCTAATTAGAGAAAACTGCAACTCCGAAATGCCAGTGGTCGCTGTAGTTTTAACTCACAATTTGGTGAAAAGTTGTCAACTTGAAAGAAAAATATGGGCTTATTCCACTGTACTTAAAACACACAAGTATAATATTAAGAACGATTTTCTTCTATATGTATATTGTATAGAAGCCTGATTCTGTAAAACATTGTATATAACCAAATAACCAAGTAGGTTATAGTTGAGGAGGCGAAGTAAATGCTACTCTATGATATTATATAGTCAATAACGAATGTTTAGAAGTTATCTATACCTAGGCAGTCATATTTTCCTGTTATTATTGTGTATCAATCAGATAGAAAGCCTAGAAGTGCAATGAGTCGACGCGTGAAGTCGTAATGTTTTGATTCAATCTCCCCGCCACAATCTCCCCCCCCCCCCACCACTCCCCGCCGCGGCGTGTCGCCTCCACAATTATAACCTACATTGTCGCAGCAACAAGCCGATTTCGGCATTCTTTATTCTTCGTTTTTCCAAGGCATTGCTTATTGTATTTTGACAAGCGTTTGCCAGACGCAGCAGTACTGTCTTAGAAAACAGTGTGAACATCGCCCAAATTTTACATGCCACAATATACATGTAAAAAATCTATTAAGCTTTGCTACTCGAGGCGAGTAATTTGCATTAAATTGCTATTATAGAACGTTCCATCGTAATGCATGTCATCCATATAATTAGTAGAACAACAGAAGAACTATATTTTTTGGTATTCAGATGCGGTGCATCAATATTTATCGCGAAATTAATTTATGAAAAATATTAGTCGCGGAGCCAAAACACAGTAGACCAACCTTTGAGTTAAAACTGCCAGCGACCACTGGCATTTCTCGAGTTGCAGTTCTCTCTAATTCTCGCAACCCACTTTTTTTCACAATTATCGCTAATAGGCTGCTAAAAAAAAAAGAGAGAAAAAAAGTGATCGGATCATCTAATAAGTGGGCTTAAAACCTTCCCCTGGTCAACCTGGTTCCAAAAATGTGGTATATGATGGGATTCCGCCACGGGGGGCGGAACCTATACCACACACACACACACACACACAGACACACACACACACACACACACACACACACACACACACACACACACACACACACACTTTCGCTTTTATTAATATAGATAAATAATTAATCAAGTAAGAGTGATGAAAATATGTACATTGTGGAAATTATCCACCAACCACCCTCTCATAATTGATAGAGTGGTGGTTTGTTCCCCCCCCCCCCCCCCCTAGTGAGGGAGTTAATGTCCACTCGTCATAGGGGTGAGTAGGAATGTATATATATAATTCAAATGGTAATGGGTTATAATTAAGGTAATTTGAGTAAGTGATAAGTGCTGGGATAGAATAATTGAACATTCCCAGTAATATTAAGCATTTGCAACTTAAATAATTAGCACCTTAGTTGTAGCGGCTTCATTGGCTGCCGCCCATTAGATCCCTAGCCACCTGAAATTTGTACACGTGGCATGGTGGCGATCTTTCACCGCCGCCCACCTTGGAGAGGTCAGTACACTCTAGAGTCCTAGACCCTTCCAGGAGTAACATCTAATATACGTGCTTGTCTATAAGTACAAGTACGAGTACACTCCACACCCCTATCGAGTTAACATCTTATTAAATATACGTGCTTGTCTATAAGTACAAGTACACTACCAGCTCCCATCAAATTAATATCTCTTCTCTGATTATAAAGAAGAGATTTGTACATACGTTAATTGTACATATAAGTGATAAACCAATAGGACTTGTCCTAGCGACACAGATAACAATCCACCGCGTCAGTTATTGGTGTGAAAACCCGCCTGATGCCTCCAGCTTTCCGCCCTCGGCTATCAAGTCTCTTGTCATGGGCGGCCTCATCCGGCGATCACGCACTGACCACTTCGGATCACAAGGACAGGCAGTATTGATACAAGCCTACGTAATTCAACCCTACTATCCACCGATAAGTATCCTAGTTAGTTGAATAGCTAGGGTATTGTGTCGGGATGAGATAGAACATGGGTTTTGATTAGGTAAGACTCACAATAAATATATGTATGTGACATAAATTCCCACATTGGTGCCCCGAGTAAGGAATATTGATGTTCATGTGACTTGACGTGGTCGTTGTGAGGCGTAATTGTGAGCCTACCACAATTGCTGGTTATGAGAGCGGAGGTGAGGTGTTTTGCGGCGTCAGATAAAAGTCAACAGCCACTCAACTACCATACGCCAGGTAGTAGATAACACCAAGAGGTTACGTGGTTAGTTGTGGGGGTTTTCGATCTAAAAGTTGTTTGTACAAAGTTGGTGAGGAACAATTGTAATGCCCGTTATTCGGAAGAGATAGGATGGAAATTCCTATCATACAATTCCCGGGTTATGTCCGTAAGCAATTCAATCTTTTCGTTTCTCGTGAAATTTATCTTCTTTCTTCCTATCTCCCATTTCTATCTTCCTTCCCTTCCCTCACTCCCTTCCCCCATACACTCCGAGTACGAGTCAAAATTCGTGGGACACTTATTTCGCGATCATTGATAACTAGTAGATTCAAAACTTTTCATCCTCTCCTCACCCTCCTATCAGATCAAGGAACACTCTTAGGTTCTTAATGTCCTTCAAAATAGACACAATAGTGACAGATCACGTTTATAAATGGGTGTGTTAGTCGAGTTATTTGCTAAATTAAAAGTCCACCAAATTTATGTCTCGACTCCACTACCTCGTCTCTCTAAAAAACGCGTTCGTGGGCTTGAACGAAAGGAAATAACACGTCTCCCTGGATATTAGTGTACAAATATTAAATTCTTCTATATCAAAGTTAAAGAACTGTATAATAGGCAGCCATTTCATATGTATACTTGTTGCATTAGTTAATTAGTCATTCATGGTCTGATAATCCCTTCAGGAGAGGCCAAGTTCATAGAATCCGAACATTCCCCTTTTTCCCGCTAAGCCCAACCTTGCCTAAGTCATCCCGAGGGACGCCAATCGTCTCTCCACTTCACTATAGGTAAGTCCTCAGTAACTCGCTCCTATTCCCCCCCCCCCCCTTCCTTGTTATGATATATCTATCTATATGCTCATATATAGGTACAGTTGTTCAGTTTCACTAACGCATAGGAGGCCTGCCCCATCCTTATAAGTGTTATTAACGAGAGTCGTCTCTCCACTTCACTATAGGCTTCGACGGACGTCTCAGTCTGACAAAAAACCAGGCCACATGGTACAGTGAATCCCACACCAACCATTACTCTCACATTTTCTCTCCCATATAGATATTCCATGTATACCTACAGTGCTCAGTTGATACGGACATAGGTGGTAGTTCTAAGAATGATTCTGTGAGGGAGGTTATGCTCTAAAGAGCTTGCCCGTTCCAAATTAGAGTTTGTATATGTGTCTAAGATCTCAAACCAGAGACATAATACTTCAGGATGAATAAATAGGAACAACCTATAAAAACCCTGGCACCACACTGGTGACTAAAGCGGTGGTATATTATTTCCTACAAATAACAGCAACAGAATCTCACCTGGGAAAATAGCAAGATAAAGTAAAATTTCGGTAAATTTTCATACAGTAATCGATCATTATAGTAGGCTCATTAGATCTTTCCCCCATAAACCAAACACCCTACACACATGAACCATGACCATGTGGCAGTGAGCTGTAAGAAGCGAGCCGATACAGCCGTCTCAGCCGTCGCCGCCACAGCCAGCTGGCCGCCGCAGCCAGCCGCGCATCACAGCCATCCCAGCCATCTCAGCCAGGCCGCATGCCGCGCGCCTAGCCGCCACGCTCGCCCCAGCTACGCCGCCCTTCACAGCCAGCCGCCGTAGCCGCCGTTCCTAGCCGCTACAGACGCCACATCTAGCCGCCACGCCACCCACACGCCTCGACACCGCCAACATGTCGAAGAAAGGACGTGAAGCCGCGTCGGGAGGGAAGTCCTGGATCTCTCTCAGCCTACCCACTGACGTCGTCATGAGTTACGCTAATAACCCCAGCGCTAAGAACATGTACATCATCGCCGCTGTGAGCGACATCGTGGACGCCACCTCCAAGAAGGGCGACACAGGCTCAGGCAGGGACACACTCTTGGTTTCCAAGATCCTAGAGGAGTTCCCAGACAAGAAAATGGTTACCTTCTCGGTTGTCCCATCGCCTAAGGTATCCGACCCGATGGTCGAGCCATATAGCGCCATACTATCCATCCACCGTCTGGCCAAAGACGCCAGCGACGTTTGCTGCGTCGATAGCAAAGAGCTCGACGACATCTGCTTCCGCACTCTCAAGCTTCAAAACCCGACCTACGGAGACCTCCTAGAAGACTAATCGAGGAGTGTTCAGTGCAGTGTTAGTTAAGCATTAGTTAAATGTTAGAAAATCAAGGAAGAATTATTTTGAACATGAACATTGATAATTTATTTTATGAACTTGAAAGGTTAATACCTACTCTGTTTAGAGTAGTTGTAGCGTCACCCGGTTATTACTCGTGGGGAAATCAAATCGAAAAGTGTTAAATGTAAAACATTGACCAGGATTCAAAACAAACTGAGGGTCAGTATGTTCTTAATATATCCAGGTAAGAGGTTGATTAGGATACCAGTCTCTCATTGAATTTCATTAACAGACTCAGTCTGGTTCGGTGAGTCTTCAAGGTATTTTAATTCAAGTTACAATCAACCCGACTTGTGGTGTATTCAGGTGAAGATTAAGCTTAAAGTGTTAAATGTAAATTACTGAGTCAAGGGTAGTGTAGGTCAGACTAGATGAAACAATATGGTCTAGGAGATTTCTCATTTCTAGAAGTCGGAGTGTCTGGTTTTCACGGGCTCAGCCTGGTTCGGTGAGAGGAGTATTTTAGTTCGAGATAGCAGTACTGCTTCTCACTTACAGTCGACCAGCTTGAGGTGTGGCGGATATTTCAGGACTCGTAAGGCTCTCGTTATCTAACCAGAGGGTAGCCGGTGTGCGCCCCTGGGACGAACCTGACGCCGAGAATACGGGTACTGAGTCAGGATTTGACGACCACGTTACTACCCAGGTCAGAGGTCGATTGGGATATTTCCTTTCATTGAATATTCGTGTAATCTAAACACATTCAGACATCCGTTTCAAAGAATAGAAGAATCTCCATTAAATTCACTCTAAATTCGTCCCATACACACACCTCCTCTTGACACAGCTTTAGAAAGTTAACAAAAGATCCGTGAATAGTTAATTTGATATTGAAGAATTTAATTTTCCCGGAGAATAGATGTGTGTAATGCCCGTTATTCGGAAGAGATAGGATGGAAATTCCTATCATACAATTCCCGGGTTATGTCCGTAAGCAATTCAATCTTTTCGTTTCTCGTGAAATTTATCTTCTTTCTTCCTATCTCCCATTTCTATCTTCCTTCCCTTCCCTCACTCCCTCCCCCCATACACTCCGAGTACGAGTCAAAATTCGTAGGACACTTATTTCGCGATCATTGATAACTAGTAGATTCAAAACTTTTCATCCTCTCCTCACCCTCCTATCAGATCAAGGAACACTCTTAGGTTCTTAATGTCCTTCAAAATAGACACAATAGTGACAGATCACGTTTATAAATGGGTGTGTTAGTCGAGTTATTTGCTAAATTAAAAGTCCACCAAATTTATGTCTCGACTCCACTACCTCGTCTCTCTAAAAAAACGCGTTCATGGGCTTGAACGAAAGGAAATAACACGTCTCCCTGGATATTAGTGTACAAATATTAAATTCTTCTATATCAAAGTTAAAGAACTGTATAATAGGCAGCCATTTCATATGTATACTTGTTGCATTAGTTAATTAGTCATTCATGGTCTGATAATCCCTTCAGGAGAGGCCAAGTTCATAGAATCCGAACATTCCCCTTTTTCCCGCTAAGCCCAACCTTGCCTAAGTCATCCCGAGGGACGCCAGTCGTCTCTCCACTTCACTATAGGTAAGTCCTCAGTAACTCGCTCCTATTCCCCCCCCCCCTTCCTTGTTATGATATATCTATCTATATGCTCATATATAGGTACAGTTGTTCAGTTTCACTAACGCATAGGAGGCCTGCCCCATCCTTATAAGTGTTATTAACGAGAGTCGTCTCTCCACTTCACTATAGGCTTCGACGGACGTCTCAGTCTGACAAAAAACCAGGCCACATGGTACAGTGAATCCCACACCATCATTACTCGCACATTTTCTCTCCCATATAGATATTCCATGTATACCTATAGTGCTCAGTTGATACGGACATAGGTGGTAGTTCTAAGAATGATTCTGTGAGGGAGGTTATGCTCTAAAGAGCTTGCCCGTTCCAAATTAGAGTTTGTATATGTGTCTAAGATCTCAAACAGAGAAATAATGTTTCATGGTGAATAAATAGGATGATGTTTCAAATACAGTTCTTGTGTTTATTGCAAAAAACCCCAGGTGATTATTCCGCGTGTTATGGAAATTCTTCCCCACGTTCTCCAAACAAAAGAGTTTCAGCCTTACTCGGTGTAATTCTAAGTATCAACCACGACTACTAAATAAATCATATATATCTATTCAAACGTGCTCAGGAAGTAAAACCATAGAACTACTTGCCTGAGCTGGTGGCAGCATTTCCCCTTACTCCGTAACTCCTACCCCTTCCACTTAAATTCATTCCCATTTCAGTACTCTCCGCAGCGAGAAGTGTTCATACTATAATCAAATAGTGAAGTCATAAGACAAGTTTCAATTCTCAATTGAGTTGTAATCAATGTAAAAATCCTAACAAATTAATATCATTTAATAACAAAGGTACCAGTAACAACCTATAAAAACCCTGGCACCACACAATATGCCCTCACACGGTCTACTCGGTATTTCCTAATCAGCTGTGCATCACTTAGCTCACTCAACACATCCCTATGTGGGCGAATATTCCTTCACTGAGGCTGTTATTGTGTCTCGGCCCTGTTGACAGAAGGAAAGTTTATCATAGTCGCGCTAGAACTCGGTGAACTCACTCTTAGCCCTCACACGGTCTACTCGGTATTTCCTAATCAGCTGTGCATCACTCAGCTCACTCAACACATCCCTATGTGGGCGAATATTTCTTCACTGAGGCTGTTATTGTGTCTCGTCCCTGTTAACAGCAGGAAAGTTTATCATAGTCGCGGAACCATCATAGTCGCGGAGCCGTTATCATAGTCGCGCTAGAACTCGGTGAACCCACTCTTAGCCTCCCGCGCGGTTTGTGATAGTCCCCCCACAATTTATGATATCCGCCAGCCAGTTGTGACTAAAATGGGCCATTTTGTCCAGCTATGATAAACGTTCTTAACTATGATCTCTTTGGTAATACCGGCCCTGAATTGATCCCAGATCCTGTGATAGAAATAGAAAGGTTTTCTTTATTGAGCAAACTAATTAAGACTACTAATTTAGTCTTCCAATCCATTAAAAGGGATAGCTCTGATTCCTTGAAGTTTTGGGTCAGTACAATACAAAAGCAGGTATTTCCTGAGGAATATCAGCTCTTGGCCTCAGCCAGCCCCCATAGGAACAAATTGACCAAATTATTAGGTCTGTACCTAGATCATGAGGGCATAATTAGGTGTCGAGGACGAAATTTGAAAGCTGATCTTCCAAATACCACCTGCAATCCCATACACCATCATCTTACTAAATTATTGGTGGAAGAATATCATAGGAACTCATTACATGGCGGAATGGCTACAATATTAGCCGATATCAGGTGTAAATTTTGGATAAATCATGGTAGACAGGCAGTCAAATATTACCTCAAATCTCTCAATAAATATAATAGATCTGAAGGTAGACTAGTCTCCTATCTAGCCCTGAACTTCCCGCTGATATTGAGATCCTAAAACCAATTGAGGTCAATGGTGATGACTATACTGGGGATATTATAGCATCAGGAGATAACTCTCCCCCCGATCAAGTATATGTCTGCATATTCACATGTACCTTTATTAGGACTATTAATTTTAAAATAGCCAAAGACCACAGTGCCGAAACCTCTATTAAAATGTTCCGGCGCTATGTGGCCTGGGGTGATGTCACATGAACCGGAACTTCAGTTTTCGCCGGCCCCCAGTTGTGGAAATTATCCACCAACCACCCTCTCATAATTGATAGAGTGGTGGTTTGTTCCCCCCCCCCCCCCTAGTGAGGGAATTAATGTCCACTCGTCATAGGGGTGAGTAGGAATGTATATATATAATTCAAATGGTAATGGGTTATAATTAAGGTAATTTGAGTAAGTGATAAGTGCTGGGATAGAATAATTGAACATTCCCAGTAATATTAAGCATTTGCAACTTAAATAATTAGCACCTTAGTTGTAGCGGCTTCATTGGCTGCCGCCCATTAGATCCCTAGCCACCTGAAATTTGTACACGTGGCATGGTGGCGATCTTTCACCGCCGCCCACCTTGGAGAGGTCAGTACACTCTAGAGTCCTAGACCCTTCCAGGAGTAACATCTAATATACGTGCTTGTCTATAAGTACAAGTACGAGTACACTCCACACCCCTATCGAGTTAACATCTTATTAAATATACGTGCTTGTCTATAAGTACAAGTACACTACCAGCTCCCATCAAATTAATATCTCTTCTCTGATTATAAAGAAGAGATTTGTGATTATAAATCTGATTATAAAGAAGACCACCTTAATTGTACATATAAGTGATAAACCAATAGGACTTGTCCTAGCGACACAGATAACAATCCGCCGCGTCAGTTATTGGTGTGAAAACCCGCCTGATGCCTCCAGCTTTCCGCCCTCGGCTATCAAGTCTCTTGTCATGGGCGGCCTCATCCGGCGATCACGCACTGACCACTTCGGATCACAAGGACAGGCAGTATTGATACAAGCCTACGTAATTCAACCCTACTATCCACCGATAAGTATCCTAGTTAGTTGATTAGCTAGGGTATTGTGTCGGGATGAGATAGAACATGAGTTTTGATTAGGTAAGACTCACATTAAATATATGTATGTGACAAATTCCCACATACATAGTAAAAAAACAATAAAAGAAGTGTACTATAGACCCATTATTATGCCTTCGAATCGACTCAAACAAACTGAAGCATGAATATACTATTTTCTATCTTTATGCCAAGAATGAAAAAGATCAAACGAAAAATATTAAATTAGGACGAAAAAAGTGAATCCCAGGTCCGGAATCCATACCTATACTCCCCCCTTTAAGAATCATCTGACAGCCAGCCCTCTCACACTAGGATTAATTACAGAGCGTTGTTTTCCTAAACGAAGAGCTTTTAAGGACGCGTAGTATACATGTGACCCTCTAGTAACAAACATAACCAAACACCGTCACTCACACACTCAACTCATTCATGCCGGCTTTGTTTCGATAAGATGACAAGAGCGTTGAGCGTTGTTTTCTTAATCGTTGAGCTTTTAAGGACGCGTAGTAGTATACAGAGTAGCAATAGACTTTGCATACTTTGGTAGTAGGATACATATGACCCTCCAGAACCAAACATAACCAAGCACCGTCACTCAGGAGCTTTACTTATTCATGTTTGCTTGGTTTCCATTAGGAGTATAGTACTTAATGATGATGATGATGATTAGTCACCTGTAATGGTCAGTTCATTGAGCGCCACGTGGGCCTCGCGACGCGCCACCAGACCCACCATGCCGTTCACACTGCCGTTGGGGAGCAGGGTGCCCCAACCCCGGTCCTCGGGCTCCACCACCTGTATGCTGCGTAGGAAGACAACACGATTTATATTCAGTAGATTCATTAGATTCAGTAATTTAAAAAGGAAATAGTAGTCCATGGGCCAACCTGGTCGGTTGGTACCATCTAGAGGTACTAAAAATCCCTTTAATCTATCATCCAGAATGGTGAACCATTACCAAAAATGCTTGCTGGACATTCCAATGGGGTAGCTTTTGTCCTGTACAGTGATTTTAAGTTTATATGTTCATAGTACCATAAAAAGTGTGAAATTGATTATGTAAATCATTTAACTGATACATGTGAACAAGTTATTGTGATGAGGTAAGTAAATACTTTCAATCAGAGAATATAATATTATTTTTCTCTAATTTCAGAGATCTGATTAAGAAATATGGCTTCTGATGAGGATTACGATCCACTCTTGGGACCATCGGAAAAACGTAAACAAACGGAGACTGCCCTCTGCATACTGTGTAACAAACAGGTACCACTCAATAATTTAACCAGACCAAAGGACCTTGAGTCATGGAAGACACTTGTTAATGCAGCTAAAATTAGAAGATATGGTCCAATACTTAAACTTGATACACAATCTGAGGAGATGCCAGACATATATTATGAAACATCATGTCGAAATGGATTCACACACAGGAAATCTTTGAGCAAACTAGAAACTAAAACTCACCTTCCTGAGCAATTGAACACTGAACAGAAACGAACTCAGCGAGAGGCTGGAAGTAGCAAGTCACGCACATATCCTGCAAAATGTATATTTTGTGACAAGGACTCAAAATATGCAAAAAGGAGCCATAATCGTGAAAAATTGACTCAATCAGTTGAGTTACGAGCAGACAAGACTATACGAGAAGCTGCCTGCAGATACTTGACTCAAGAACGGTCTGAAGGTCAGAGAAGTATTGATCAACATATCCTGGCCATGACATCACGTGAGATAGTGGCTGCTGAAGCACACTACCATAAATCTTGCTATCTTGAATACACACGACAAAGACTTCAACAAATGGCTGGGAACAAAGACAACGAGGAAGATGAAGCATATACAGCATCTGAATCATATGCTTACCAGCAACTTTTTGATCATATCAGACAGGAGTTAATTGCGAAGCCCCATATATCACAGATGACTGACTTAACAGAAAAGTTGGTATCATATATGAATGCTGAAGGAGTGACAAACATCAAGATGCATACCAAGAAACACATACGACGCAAACTTGAAGCAGAATTTGGACCATGTCTCAACATCTTTCATGGTAACAACAACAGACTGCTGATCAGCCCTGACAATTTGACCTTTGAGCAACTAGCCAGAGATTACATGGCAGTGAAGGAAAAACTTGAGCTGTATTCATCTGATGAGCAGAGCATGGAACATTCATTGTCAAAAACGGCAATACATCTGCGAAAACTCATAAAAACAGAACAGTATGAGCAGCCATGGCCGCCACATCCTGATGAGCTCAATGAACAATATGTAAACATACCAAAGCCCTTAAAGTTGTTCATGACTACTCTTCTCACTGGAAATAGAGACTTTGAAACTACTCCAACAGCTCGTGTAAAAAAAGTGGTCTGGTCACTTTGTCAAGATCTCATATATGGAGTGACATTGGGTCAAATGAAAAATTCAAAGCAGATTTTGTTGGCATGGGCTGTGAAAACCCTCACTGGAAATGTAGAGCTTATAAAAATCTTAAATCGTTTGGGCCATGGCATATCATATTCAAAGCTTGAAGAAATAGATACAGCACTGTGTCTGCAGAAATTGGAACAACAAGCTAGTCTTGGTGTTTTGTTACCAACACAAACACATGTTGGTGTTCCAGCAGTACTGGCATATGACAATATAGACAGACAAGAGGAAACTCTAAATGGTGCTGGGACATTTCATCGTGTGAATGGAATAATCATTCAGCCACAGGTTTCTATTGCCCTTCCACCACCTCATCGTACAGCTGTGCAGAAAGACAAGAAAAGATCACTCCCTACAATAGAACCTGTACTGCCTCACTATGATTGCAGTGAGAGGAAATGTCCACCTCCAATAGCCCCACTTCATCCTGCAGATGCACAGACAGAAGCTACGCTAGCCAAGAACAAAAACCTTGCATGGTCGCTGGTGCAGCAAAGTGATCCCACAAAGTACGCATGTTCATGGACTGGTTTCAACATACTAACCAATAACAATACAGACATAAAGGTTGATAAGGTGGGCTATTTACCTACCATCAATGCTCCAGCCACTCAGATGTCAACTGTGCGACAAATACTGGACCAGACAAAGAAAATAATGACTGTACTTGATATACAAGAAGTCATCTGTGTATTTGATCAAGCCTTGTATGCAAAGGCAGCAGAAGTTGTATGGCAGAATCAGGAGTCTTTCCAAAATGTGATATTACGGATGGGAACATTTCATACAATATGCAATCTCCTTTCTATTATTGGTAAGAGGTTTGGAGAAGCTGGTCTTCGTGATTTGGCAGTTGAAGCTGGAGTCATCGCAGAGGGGTCAATCAATAGCGTGAATGAAGGTCGACAATACAACCGTGGTGTCAGACTCCACAAGATCATCTATGAAGCATTGATGCGACTTGAGTGGAAAGGCTTTCAGGAGTGGATGGAAGAAAACCATGCCAATGACTTGCCAGAGCTTCAACACACTATAAGCCTTGCTGCAGAGCTACATGCCAAAACAGACAACCATTCATTGTCTGCCTTTCTGGATAACACATCCACCAAGAAAATCATTATCCATTTCAGGGAATACGAGAATGAACTTCGCAACAACCGTGGACCATTAGCGTCTTTCTGGATGTCCTACCTGGATCTTGTGGAAATCCTGCTAGCTCTTTTCCGTGCTTCCAGAGAAGGCAACTGGTTATTGTATCTTCATGGGATACGCAGTATGCTACCCTGGTGCTTTGCGTATGATAAACAAAATTATGCTCGTTATCTGTCAATCTACCATGCTCAAATGACAAGACTTGAAGAAGATCACCCAGTGAGCCACCAACAGGTCTTAGAAGGCCGATTCTCTGTCCAACTCAGTGAGAACAACACTTTTGGCCGTATTCCTGTTGACCAGACAGTGGAAGAAACAGTCAACCGAGACACACAGACACCTGGTGGGACCCGAGGGTTTAGTTTGAAACCAACTGCGGTGTCCAAGTACTACCTCACTGCAGAACATCGAAGCACATGTATACGTCAATTGCGTGCTTTGGTAGAAATCAAAGATCATGGCCTCAACCATCCAGATTTAGGAACATCCAGAATACAGAAAGATGAAAGAGATGTCCAGTCTGTAGTGGAGGTACTGGAGAGTAACTGGATCAACCCCTTCAGCTCAAGTACTGATAACCTCATGAGTATTTCGTCTGGTATCATGGCACCCAGCGATGTAGCAAGGGATCTCATCACAGCTAAAGATATGGGAGATAAAGCATATCAGTTGTTTGTTGACTCAAGACTTAAAACAGGTACTTCTTTCTATGATCCTCTGAAGAAGTTGCAACTAAAATCCTTCAGCAGTCTCAAAGTCAAGACAAAAACTAAATCAGCAAACAAAGAAACCACCTTGAAAGTTGATTATCACCTCTTCTCTCGGATGTTACTGATAGCAAGTAGTCGTAAAATGGACATGAAAGAAGTTCTTTGTCATCCTCGTGGGCCTTTGCCTTTGTCACTAGCTAATTGTAATGGTACGTCAAAAAAGACAAATAAAGCAGCATTGGCAAGAAATCTTGAGGCACGAGTGACAGCAGCTAACCACACTGAGCTCCCTTCAGCTACAATTATTGATGGTATGGGATTGGTATACAAAATGCAAGGAGACAATATCACATTCTCTGAGTTGTCTAAGCACCTTCTGCATATTGTACTGCAATCATCAGCCTCAAGTACTCGTGTTGATTTTGTGTTTGACAGATACAATGAGTTCTCCATCAAGACGGCAGAGAGAGTGCAACGAGGGGCAGATGGAGGAATATCTGTCTCTAAAATTGTTCCTGGTCACAAGATAAGAAATTGGCGGCGTCTACTTGCATGTCCCAATAGCAAAGCTAAGCTAATCAATTTCTTTGCCACTGACTGGCAAGAGAACTCAGAAAGACAGGCCCAACTAAACGAAAAGGTGGTTTTTGTAACTTTTGAGGAGAAGTGCTTCAAAATATCCAATGCAATAACAACTGAGGTTGATGGTCTGAAATGCACACATGAAGAAGCTGATACGCGTCTGTTGTTACATGCCCACCATGCTGCTGCATCTGGATATAAGGCAGTAATATTAGTCGTAGAGGACACAGACGTGATGATCCTTTCCCTAGCATTTTCCAGAAGCATTGACTGTAACATGTTCATGAGATGTGGAACAAAAAACCGATCCAGACTTATCAGCATCAGCAAAATAGTTGCCAGTTTGGGCAATTCTGTATGCTCAGCTTTGTTGGGTCTGCATGCCTTCACTGGGTGTGACTCGGCGAGTTCATTTTCTGGGCAAGGAAAAATCAAAGGTCTCAAGCTGATGCAACAGAATCAAGCATTCCAGGATGCATTCACTACACTGGGTGAACAATGGCATGTGACAGATTAACAGTTTGAAGTCCTACAAGAGTTCACATGCAAACTGTATGCAGCTCGGACAACTATCACTGTTGTCAATGAACTTCGGTACCAGCTTTGGCGAGCAAAAAAAGGAGCTGTCGATTCAGGTCAATTGCCACCTTGTGAGGACACCCTTCGACAGCACACCATGAAAGCCAACTACCAGAGTGCTGTGTGGCGAAGAAGTTTAGTCCAATGCCCAGATATTCCACATCCACAAGATGGCCATGGATGGATTGCACGTGTAGGGGATCAACTTGAGGTGGAATGGATGACAGGCTCTCCTGCACCACAGATAATATTGGAATTTATATCTTGCAAGTGTGCAAAAATATGTCAACTTCCAAAGTGTCCATGTATGTCAAGTGGACTCCCAAGCACAGAAGAGTGTAAGCTGCAAACATGCACGAACATGAAAGACAGTGATGCTGCCACTATTAATTCAGATGATGAGGATGATGACGATGATATTGTCTAATACATGGTATTATATGATTTTACCCATGATGTAATGTACATGTTATTTTTAAATTGTTATCTTGATGAAAGACTTCTGCCTTCATTTACAATCGAATTAAACATAAATTTATACAATATGCACAAGTTTGTTCTAGCTGGGTGATGGTTAAGGCATTGTTCTCAACAATATAATAAAAAAGATATTACACTGCTGCGTTTGGATCACTAATTTTGTCCATAATTAGGTTGAAACATAAGCTCACCCACACTCCTAACTTCTACATCCTGGATCCATCTTTGAATAGTCTGCATATCTATATTTGTTGTTATAAGCACACATAATATGACAGTGTACATTAGGGTGGAGTGAAAATATCATTTATGGATTTATAATTTACTTGCGTGTGTAATAGTTGCCAATGGGCTTTAAAAACAATCATGTGAAATTATAATAAAATTGAAGCATTGCTTGATCGACCACCAGCGATTTTAATAATGGCATATTTCATGTTTTAACGATCGCTTTGCCTATCATGAGTCATCCAAGATGCTGGTCTTTCATGCATGTTTATGCAAATAATTAACAGCTTATTTTGCTGTAGATTGTTTTATTGCAATTTTATTGCAATTTTATTGCAATTTTTTAATAATGTTTTTTTCTTCAGAATGGCAACTATTACGAGGGAGAAGGCGGCTTGTGTGATTTTTGGCGCGCCACGCGAGATACCCACAAATGTTATTCCCACCTACGCTGATGTTATGAAGGCTTACATCCATACAAGACAACAGCTGACAACGAAGGAAAACAAATATCCACCGTTCGCCGAAGTATCAGAAAAAGTTTGCGTTGATGTTGAACTTGTTTGGGAGAAAGCGTCTCTTCCGACCGTGACGCACGGACGAGTGATTGCAACGCTCAGACCTTACAACGAGAAATACAAGAAGATCTTGAAACCATACAAGGCTCGGAAGGACAACGGCAGCTACAAGCAACAACTTGAACAGTTCAGAGAAGATGCAGATAAACTCTTCGACATTGGCAAATGCAAATGTATAGATTTCGTCGTGAGCTGTAAGTGCGAAAGAGCAAACAAAGTACCACTCAAAGAAAGAAAGTTTCTAGAGGACCAGAGAGGAGCCAAAAAGATGATTATAGGAGGTATTGATTTGATGGAAACAACAAAGCTATAGAATAAAATATCCAGGAAAGAGAGTGAATCGAGAAGAGACAGCATTCACCAAGAACAATGTAAGCAGCAATTCAATTATGGAAGCTACACCGAGGAAGACAAGGACGACGACACCGACAACAGCGACGAAGTACACACCTGATCTAAGTCACACTGTAAACGTGATCTATCGAAACCGGCAAGTAAACGACAAAGAATGACGATGACTGAACGATTACCATCTTTGGCTAAAGTGTGCGATAGAACGGGCGTCTCAGATCGAGCAGCAGCCGTTATTGCCTCAGCTGTGCTACAAGACATGGGAATTGTGTCTCTAAAGGACACCTCCAAAGTCATTGATCGTAGTAAAATTTGCCGAAAAAGAAGTAGAACTCGTCAAGAACTGACAAAACTAGACGGCAGTATGACAGACTTGCCTGGATTGTACTTCGACAGTCGAAAGAATAGAACGATGAAAAATGTACGAGACGCCGCAGGACATGGCCACCGGGACAGAGATACAGAAGAGCACGTCAGCATTATTTGTGAACCAGGTTCATCGTACTTTGGCCACGTGACGCCGTCAAGTGGATCAAACAAGGCGATTTCAAAAGTAATCTTTGAATGCTTGGCTGCGCGAAGTGTGGATCTCGACAATGTGAAAGTCGTCGGATGCGGCGGAACCGCTGTCAACACTGGACATAATGGCGAAGTTATTCGGCAGCTTGAGGAATTACTACAAAAACCGCTGCAATGGCTCGTGTGCTTATTACATGCTAAAGAGCTCCCCCTGCGACATCTGTTTCAGCATTTAGATGGAGCTACTACAGGACCTAAGTGATTCTCAAGACCGAAAGGGAAATCACTCACAACATGCACGGAACTCCATATAATATCGTATGAACCTATGTCGCTATTACAGCCACTACCGCATGTTGACGTGAAGGACCTGAGCACTGACCAGCAGTACCTGTGGCAGATTTGTCAAGCTGTCAGTGAAGGACACTGTCCCCGTGAGCTAGCATTGCGAAAACTGGGACCATTGAACCACTCGCGATGGTTGACAACTGCCAACAGAATCCTCCGCCTCAATGTTGGCCTCGATGCACCATCCAACAACATTAAAACTCTCGTCACATTCATCATCCGGGTCTACGACCCAACATGGGTCGCCATCAAGACACAGCCATCATGCAAAGATGGAGCAAAACATCTGCACGGGATGATGGTGAGAACACGGTACCTCAGCTCCTCTCTAAAGAAAGTCGTCGACCCGTTGATTCGGCGAAACGGCTTCTGCGGACACCTCGAGAACGTGCTATTAGCCATGATCACAGATGAGCAACCACATATAAGGGAACTCGGACTCAGAAGAATCATGAAGGCAAGATCACATGTGTCTGCAAATAAAATACGCAGGTTTCGAGTGCCACCGCTCAACCTCGACGCGACCGAATACCAGGACATGGTCGATTGGCAGACTTTGACTGTGACGGAGCCTCCTGTTACGATGGATATGACGGACAACGAATTGAAGGACATGATCTCTGCTCAAATTTCACCACGTGTCCTCTTCCCTCGTTTCCCTTGTCACACACAGGCGGTGGAAAGATGCGTGAAGCTAGTTACCGAAGCTTCAGCCGCTGTGTGTGGCGAGACGTCCCGCCATGGATTTATTCGGGCTCGCGTCGCTTCTCGGCAGCTTATGACGAAACTTGAGTCTAAACGTGATTATAAATTCTGAATTAACCATGCATGCATAACTCAAGACTCTATCGTTAGCATAATAGTGAGCCAAATTAACAAAAAATATATAGTCTGATGTTTACTCATATTGTAGGTATTTTTGTGTAAAATCGTATATTATTGTAAACCTATAAAGTCTGGTGGTCGATAAAAAAATTGTCTGATATTAATCCACTCTTTTGCATATTGTTATATTAGTCCATTGGGAACTTTTAGGACCTCAAGTAAGTTAAAATAAAAAAATAAACATTTGGAGGCCATTTTCACTCCACCCTAGTGTACATGGACTAAATAATAACAGAGGGTATAATTCAGATACCATTCCACAATATGCTACAAAATGCAATACCTGTATTTGCTTTAAACTGCTTTTATATATATATGTTTTTAAAGGTTCCTTACTGGTAAAGTATTCAGTATCACAGCTATTTACTATGTAATTATTGCCTCATTTAAAAATATATAAACATGTTAAAGTCGTTATAGATAAAATATTACTACAACCTGCATGATACTTTAAATGTCGAAATAAAAGTGTTCGAGAAAATACTGCACAGTAGCATAGGAATCACTGACCTATTGTATCAATATAGGACACATATTCAACTTGGCATAACATACATTATATTGTTGATATTATGTGGCTGACAACAATGATATAAATATATATTCCTCTGCTTTCTGTATAATAATTAATATCATATATGGAGGTATTGCTGTTCTGTAAGTGATTTTTAAAAAAGGCCAAAAATGACGCATTTTCACTGCGGGGTAGTCATCTTTGAAAGCAAATTACACATATAAAGCTACAAGATACAGGTGTCCAGCAAACAGTTATGGAAAGTAGACATAATAAGCTTTCATAATATACCATTTTTGTTTAGTACTTCCACATGGTACCAATCACTGAAAATCTGCTCAACAGCCCATCGCCTATAGGTAAAAATTGGTTAATAGGAAATAGGGTACTGGAACTAAGTTATTTCCAGTGCCGGAAGGGGGTCATCTCCACATTCAACTGCTAGAGGAAGGGTTGAAATAGTGTTATATGGTGCCATCCAAAGCCGAGAGAGAAGCCTTCCTCCCTTAGCCTTGGTGCCATCAACAATTATGCCGGGCTGGTGCATGATTCCCTTGGGACGCGGAGGCCCTCAAATCAACAGACTTACGTAAAGTTAAGGAATTGGCCGATGGTGTGAATGACATTGTAGTCCACGCCGCCGACCGCCTCCAGCGTCCCGTCAGCGCGGCGGTGCAGCTGGAAGTAGGGCACGTTGTCCACGGTGGCCACGAGCAGCTGCCGCCCCTTAAAGTTATGGTACGTTTCCAAGGGACTAGGGAAGAGAGGCCGCTGCATGGTGCACTCACAGCCGCTGCCATCTCGGGAGTGACAGCTGCCAGCCTCCTCAAAACTAAGCATAAGATAATAGGGAGTCATTAAGGAGCTTTAAAAGAAGGCTAAACAATTTCATTTTTCAATTA
Source organism: Chionoecetes opilio (assembly GCA_016584305.1). Classification (NCBI taxonomy): domain Eukaryota; kingdom Metazoa; phylum Arthropoda; class Malacostraca; order Decapoda; family Majidae; genus Chionoecetes; species Chionoecetes opilio. The sequence continues at coordinate 85,917 of JACEEZ010025167.1, forward strand.
GGATGTAAGGTGGATGTAGGTAGTGTTAAGTAACAGGAACTACCAAGTGTAGGTCTCTCGGCCTCTTGTAGCTTCCTTATTTTCTTATGTTCTTATGTTCACAAACAAATCTGATTTATTATTCAATGCCAATAAACAGATTTTTATATTATATGAAGTCACTGAGTGTGGCAGAACTACGTGTGCCAACTAATTTCAAATGGATATGATGTTGTAAACAGACCCTATTTAGTTTTATTTTGTAATCAATAAGATTTTGTTTCACACAAATTATTCTCACAACCTTCATGAAAATGATATAATTTTATAAAAACCTTATATGCTTACCTACGATCATTCACGTTTTAATAGTTACTCCTCAAGGGTCTGATTGCAGACGGACGATTCTTATATAAATCCAATGAAGTTAATATTTTTCAGCTGTTATTTTTCCTTTTTTTCATATACTATTAATTACATTTGGAAACTCATCCTCTTCCCTATCCTCTTCTCTAATCTTCCGCACATCGCCATCCACTCACCTCACTTGGCTTTGTTCATCCACATAGGAGGTCAGCAGCTGGTGTCTGCCGCGCGGCTGCCGCTGCATCAAGGCGACCTGCAGGAGCCACACAAAGGTTCGCGACGACGCAATATTTTAAAGAAACTGTTGCTATCGAACACTTCATGTGTTCATATATATACATATGTGCATAAATATATAGAAAAAAGAGAAAAATAAAAGTAGTACCTGTGTTTCCTCGTGAAGAACCTGCTCAAGGCCGACAGATATATCTTCCGTCATCACCAACCACTTCCATTTAGGATCTGGCAGCGAGCCTTCGTACACCTGTGGGTGAAATATTGCCCCGTATTGCATGGCATTTATCTCCCGCCGCGCCGAGCTGTGTCATCTTTATTGCCTGTATACTGGCACCACGAGTACAGCAGTGCATTACTCGTGGCTGTGCTGGTGACATGAAGTGCACTGTTGCTGTAAGATTTATGGGTCATTTCGAACATTTATCGGTGCAGGATTTATATACTATGTTGTATAACACCATTTGTACTAACGTCTTTGAAGAGCGCAGTGATGTTGCCGGCAGCCGGGTGGAGGATCACAATGCTCTTCGCGGCGGCTGTGTCCTGCGAGGCCCGACGCGGGACACCCTGGAGGAGCAGCCGCAGCGTGACCAGGGTGAAGGCCAGCCCGGCACGGAAGGCCGCCTCAACCACCCCACCTGAGGGACAAGAGGAAAAATCAATAGGCTTAAATAAGTAAGAGTGTGCATGAACCATTGCAAGCCGTGGTGAAATGATACACAATACTTTCAAATGATATCAAACTTCATAATTTATAATCACAAATCAAATCTCGTCTTAGATTATGACGTACCCAAGACATCGGATGCGCCCTCGCCCGCTCCTTCATCAAGAATGTACAAGTGCATTCCTGGCTCCTGTTCCATCAGTAAAGGCAGGACGCAGGATGATATAGTGTTTCCTCTGTAGGGGAAATCCAATCACCAATACAAGACAGATACGTAAAGACAACACCCATCAGAGTGAATACAAAGCTAAGATTCTAAAATAAAGATAAAGGCTACATAATCAAGCTAGAACATCTATATACTTGAACCTCAGCGCACCACGTATCGCCGAGCAACAGAAATGAGAGAGAGAGAAATAATTCAGTGCAAAAGTTAAGACAAGTTCAAAACTGATAATTGTCCGATAAAAGGTCAAAGTCACAATGAGTTGGAAGGTCATGTCTCCTGTGCTGGGTAGCTATCTGTGTTGTGTCTTAAAATGTTGAACAACTTTTTTTACATTTTATAACTTCAATAGGACATCGTTGGCTTACTTAGACATCTCTTAGAAGTGTATTACCGTACCTGAAGTCATTCATATTAGTAATTAAATGGAAAAAAAAGTGAAAGTCCAATATGTATGTACGCATATCCCGTCTCTTCTCAGCGATCACGCACACACATATGTCATCTGTAATGTAATCATGTAATCCCAAGACGTGTCCTTTTTGCACTGTCTGCGGGACAGCTACATAGGCTACATCGTATACATACATAAGTGGTGAATAATTTTAATGATAACTTTCCTCACAGAGTCCTCTTCAGCTACATGGATCTTGAATCACTTTACTCTATTAATCTACCAACAAGCCAACATGATAGTGTAACGCGAGAAATTACATTAATAGGGGAAGAGATGAAATAACACATAAGTATCAATAAGCTAACGAGGAATTTTCCTCCACGCCTCATTCCTGAATCACTGGTTAGGCTTATATTTTAAGCCAGTAGTAATTAGACACGTAGCGAAACGAGGTGAGAACGGGGATTCTAGGTTAGGATAATTTTAGAAGCAGCTCGACGTTCATTGAGTTAAGTCGCCTGTGGGGAGGTGATATTCTCGCCCTTGGTAAAGGTATGTTATGAAATGTTTGTTAACTAGAGATGTAGACATGACTTACTGGTGATTCCTTTTGTTGACCAGGACTAATAAAGTGTATTACTTAGGGTCCCAAGGTAGGATGCTGTTGGCGGACCAGGGGGCTAAGCGCTCACAAATTAGCAGAGGGGGCAACTACTACATGTCACAGCCAGCCGTGTGAGGACAAGGAGAAAGAAGGAAATAGAAAAATAAGTGAGAGGGAAACGGGATAGACTACGTATATATTATATTAGGATAACGACTTGAGCATTACATGTGCGTATCGTTAAGGGGTAACAGTGCGACTGAAGTTACCAGAGATAGTAAACTAGATTAGGATGACGACTTGAGCATTGCATGTGCGTATCGTTAATGTGGTGACAGTGCAACCGAAGTTACCAAAGATAGTAAACTATATTAGGATAACGACTTGAGCATTTCGCGTGCGTATCGCTAGGAGGGAAGGAAGACTTAATATTAAGATAACTTGTGAATGTATAATAATTACCAAGTGAGACAGTAAAGAGTTAAATATATTATAACTAGAAATATATTAACGCGTTGTCATTCAGTTTCCAACCAGTACTTGCATATTTTCTGAAATCTTTTATTTTTGTTCATTCATATATTTTTTCCCACTTAATGTGGGTGGTGGCAGCGGAGTAACCAGGACTGTAGAGTACACTCCCAAGGTGGGCACTACATAATGGTGACAACGGTGCAGATGGTCAAAATGACCACTACAATAGCTTATTTTTCTTTCGTCAGATTTCTTCTTGATTTTATTTTTTGTAACAAATTCCTCGCACAAGCTTTTAAAGACTACGTGACGGCACTGACCGCGGCAAAGGCTGTGGCACTGATGCGCTATGCTGGGGCCTCTCCGCCCTGCACGTGGATGCTGGCACGCACGGCTGAGTAACCAAGGCTGCATCAATCACAAGGGTGCTCATCACTGGAAAAAATGCGTCATGGAGTAGCATACATCTTACTGCAACTACTACTTCTACTACTGTAACAACAACATCAATAAGTATTGTTACTGCCACTAGTACTACTACTACCACCACCTTTACTACTACTAGGGAGGCGGTAACAGAATGGTTAGCGTCTCCGAGTGGCGTTCTCGCTGTTCGATCGAGTGATCGAATTCGATCCTCGATGAGAACCAAAATCCACTTAAAATATTTCTGCACCGGAGAGTGGCCTAAGAATACCCACATGCTGCCCATTAACTCTACTTTCGATTGCGAGTGCATCGGAGGACACAGGGGGCCGGCATCAGCCTCTAATCACAGGCGTCACTATAAAAAATCCTGCCTGCGCCACCAATGGGCGAAGGGCCGAGGGTCAACCATCACAGCCCTCAAGTGAACCTCCAGGGCCTCCCATCCCAGCCCTGGAGGTCACTGCCTACAGGCGCTATAGGCACAGATGTAAAAAAACAAAAAACTTATATTTCAATAACAACAACTACTCCTATACTACTACTACTATACTACACAACAACTACTACTACTCTTACAAAAGCTGCTGCTTTACCACTACTACAAATATTAGCTACTAATACTACCACTACTACTCATTTTCAGCCTTTGGGCTACACATGAATCATACTTACTCGTCAAAGCTAAGGTTTCAACGACAAAGCGACTCTCCATGATGGCGATGTCCTGCAAAAAGGAGCATGAATGTATAATACAATAATAAGCGTATCATTATTGCAGCATTGTGTAACTGAAGGATGGCAGGCTTATTAGGTTACTGAATAGGTAGTGATATATGTATGTGTATAATTATTCCTATGTTAACAGACAGTGGCCAGGGAGTAGTATGTTTTTGACCAGAATGCACTGTGGCACAAATAGAGGAACGACAACACATTGATTGCCACTTATCGCAGTTGATAAATTGCGATTTCACCAAGGAAGGTGAAAACAACTGTGTCAATGCTGTGTCATCACCACCCGCCTGTTTACCACCCATTAAGAAGAGCGACAGCATAGCTGATTGCCACTTATGACAGTTGATAAGCAATATACATTCAAGCATGTGTGAGCGCCTGTCAACATAAGGAAACCTTCCCTATATAAGATGTCGAACGGAAGGAAGGAGCAGAGAAGAGAGGGCAACGCTTCACTCACGTACACGTTCCCTCTGAGTAACCTATGGGTTACACGCTGTTGTCACTGAATGGTTCAGGCCTGTCTTAAGACTAGTTCGGCCCGTCTACACTATCAGTGACCATCTATGGTGCTCGAACACGCAACTCAGCAGTTTTGAGGGATGGTGGTGAAGGATGGCAGAGACCACCGGCCAACAGTTTGCCCGTTCACACTGTACTGAGTCCCCTACGTTCTCCCGGACCCTACCCAGTGTGCGCAGAGTTGCCAGGTGGGCGGGTTTAACGCCAAATAGGGCGATATGTTATACTTCCCGGCGGGGAATTTTTCGCTCTGGCGGTTGGGCGGATTTTTTGGCTGGTTTCTATTTTGTTTGGCGTTTATGTTGGCTGTTTTTCATTTTAATTTCATTGAGGACACAGGCTTTTATCAACCTTTTTATTACTTGTTGGCACTAATAAGTCGTTTCTCGGACGTCAAAACTCTTCAAAGAAAAGTGAGTGGGAGGGCAGTGTGTAAGGATTAGCGTATGGGTGCTGATTGAGCTCCCTCTCTTCTCCCTCCCTTCACCCTTCCCTCCTACTGAAGGCAGATTAACAGGGAGATTATTTTCTCAAATGAACTTGATAAAAAATATGATAAGGAACAGAATGCAAGTGAAAAGCTTTAAAAACGTATTGCACATTCGTGCATTCATGCCAAGAAACAACATTTATTGTAAAGAATTTCTACCCATAACATCAATGCTATCAATATTCACCCAGGACACCCAGGACATATATCTACCATAAGGATACAGATCTCTCCAGAGATTTCTCTGACTAACAAAACAATCCATAGGTAATTTAAGCTACTAAAATCTCTCTCTCTCTCTCTCTCTCTCGCTCTAAGTAGAAGTCTCTTTTTCTCTCAGACAAATTCTTCGACTTCCATTACTCCCTGAGGGACACCACACAGTTCACACCCCTTTCACACATCCTTCCTTATTCTCGAACGTGACCTGAGGTCACCAGTCTCCTCTTCGCCCCCCCCCACCCTCTCTCTCAACCTCTCTCTCTCTCTCTCTCTCTCTCTCTCTCTCTCTCTCTCTCTCTCTCTCTCTCGTTTTTTTTTTTTTTGAGTGTGTCTAGTCAACATGTGTGCCTTCACATAATTTTGCGGATATTTTTGGCTGGGAGAGGATTTCGGTCGGCGGATTTGGGCGAAATTTGAAGCGGGAACAGTCGACATGGCAGTCCACGAACTGGCAACTCTGAGTGTGCGAGTAGCTGCTGCCCGTGTTGGTTGAGCGATAGGTACTGGCGTGCAGTTGTGCCAGATAACATGGACCATTATCAACCCTGTGGAATACTACGGTACATTGTACATACGTACTAGGTACATCTCAGGGATTTGCAGACCGTATGCTCCATAACTATCAACGTTCTACTAATTTCACACTGTATAACCCATACACCGGAACGTCTGGCATGGAGATTAACTGTCTAGTTCAACGCAGACGTTTCTGTGCATCTGGGCAGACATTCAGAAAGAGTTAAAGGGCACGGTGTTTAGCTTAACTAACTTCCTCTATTTGTACAACCCGGAAGTCGCGGGGATTCTGGTACGAGATATGGCAGTGGCGCTACGGTGTCACTATGGGTGATCTTTTCCGCTTGATAATCTCTCTATTCGTAACTGGTCTTCCTGCCATTTGGGGGAAGCAACCACCCCGGGAGGCGGGTCACAAACCCCGGCTAACACCCGATACCCATCACGGCTGGGTGGACAAGGGCTTGGGGTTTTATTAAGGAAAAGGGAGCCATTATACCTTCAGTCTGATGCGTGGCGGTTGGTGGCAGCTACCCGCTGGGGTGGTGAGGCGAGGTGGTCTCGGTCAGGGTCTCGGTGAGGTGCCGCCGTTCACCACTAGGCTCATCACCCCATAATAAACTCACCATGAGGGTAGGAGATAGGTTTAAGGCCTAATTTCATTTGTATACTTGCCCTGTTCAGTTCTTGAGTCAAAAAACATCATATATACTCAATTTATGAGTATTTTTATGTATATTGCGTGCTCTACGCCACCCCTACCGTGGTCGCTTTGTTTTGACAGCTTAACGTCTTTAAGTACGTCTGCAGAATGCCAAAAGTTGCCCAGAACAGCTGTTGGAAGTCGCTAGGTCGTGCAGACCGGAAGTAAGCCTCTCTGAATGTAGCCCCTGGTAACACTGCTGGGCAGACATTCAGAAAGAGTTAAAGGGCGCGGTGTTTAGCTTAACTAACTTCCTCTATTTGTACAACCCGGAAGTCGCGGGGATTCTGGTACGAGATATGGGAGTGGCGCTACGGTGTCACTATGGGCTTCGATAGCTGATTGGCTGAGCGAGTACAATTACGTCACAGCCTCGCCAGCGAATCACATAGTATTTCTCAAAAAGTTTCAGCCAATCACAAGGCTTCCACGCTCTCAGCTGTGTTTATAAACAAATTCATCATCCACACCAAAATGCTCCACCCTTCTCCCTCCTCCTCCTCCTCCACCTCCTAGCTTCTCCTCCTCCTCTTCCTCCTCCTAACCTTTTCTTATAGCAGCCGGCAGCAGTTGTAGCAGTAGCAGCAGCAATAAAATATAAGCGGTGTTTTTGTCGTCCAAGCATCGTCTTATATAGTACGAAGACCACTCCAATAACACTTACTGAAATGTTTGTTACACGGCTTATATTTTATTACTGCTGCCACCACCACTACCATCACCACTGCCACCACTACAACTACCACCAACTGCTATAAGAAAAGGTACTTCTTCTTCTTCTTCCTCCTCCTCCTCCTCCACCTCCTAGCTTCTCCCTCTCCTTCTCCTCCCCTCTTCCTCCTCCCAACCCTTCCCACAGCAGCCGGCAGCAGTTGCAGTAGCAGCAGCAGCAATAGCAGCAGCAAAGCAGCAGTAATAAATATAAGCCGTGTTTTTGTCGTCCAAGCATCGTCTTGGTACGAAGACCACTCCAATAACACGCTGAAATGTGTGTTACACGGTTTATATTTTATTACTGCTGCCACCACTACCACTATCACTGCTGCCAATACCACAACTACCACCAACTGCTACAAGAAAAGGCTAGGAGGAGAAGGAGAAGGAGAAGGAATATAATTATATTATATGTACCTTGTCTGTCGCGGAGCTGTGCGTGGTGGTGTATGGTGTGGTGAGTCATGGTCAGATGCCAACATTCGCCACTCGGCTCATCACCCCCATAACAAACTCATCACGAGCGGATGGCATTGTAATATGGCCTAATTTCATTTGTATACTTGCCCTGTTCAGTTCTTGAGTCAGAAAACATCATATATACTCAATTTATGAGTATTTTTATGTATATTGCGTGCTCTACAACTGTCTAGAGGCAGTTGCTGGTTTTGACAGCTCAACGTCTTTAAATACGTCATCACTGTGCCTGCAGAATCCCAAAAGTTGCCCAGAACAGCTGTTGGAAGTCGCTAGGTCGTGCAGACCGGAAGTAAGCCTCTCTGAATGTAGCCCCTGGGGATGTAGCTCACACTTGGACACGCCCGAATATACAGCTCGCTCATGAACTGCCTCGGTCAGGGATGGTGCTTCAGTTGTTTGCGTCTACACTATCATTTTTCGGGTACTCGCCGTTACCATGCTCCAAAACCACAGTTGCCCACTGATAGTGTAGACGGGCCTAAGTTAGCCGATGGAACAAGTGACTAGTCGCTATTCCTCACATTATACATATTTTACATAACTGTATATTGTATTTCTCGTTACTGGTACTTATATATTAACAAGCCTAAAGGAACCGCTCGACTACTTTTTATTACCCATACCACACCTTGGCAATCAATCCTTACAGGTCATAGACGCTGTATGTTAATGGATTGAACCCAGTTACCCTTAAACAACAAGATAGAAAAGGGTAACAGGCTCGCATGTCACGCATGGTATAACATACCATAACATACCATACGCAGAATCATCTGATTACACAAAATCATCAGTTTTATGACCTACAATTCCGTACTCTGTGATAAAAAATGGTATTTGGTATAAAAATGTCTTTCGACAACAAGAAACACTAATTCAGGGACATCACCTAATCACACACACACACACACACACACACACACACACACACACACACACACACTAAGGATAAATGATAAAATAAATGTTGATATGGAGACGGGGACATACGAGCGTTGCTCAGGCCCTGTAAAATAAAAAAAAAAAATACAAGATAAATACACACACACACACACACACACACACATACACACACACACACATAATAAAAAAACAACACTAGGGCAAACAAATGTGTATGACCATAAAACCCATGCAGAGGCACCACCTATATACGTACAAGAGTATAGAGCTGCTCCTAAGCCTATTGTATAGTATCTTACATAATTATACGTTGGGATATGTGTCAGTGTCACTAAGCCTACAGTACCTTGAATCATAATAATAACCTTGAATAATAGAGTAGCGACAACTCGATTTATGGGCGCCATCTTAGTGCCAGGGCCTCTTCGATCACTCTAGACCCGGGGAAGTTCTCAAGGCATGACCCCGCAGTAGCCCTATATCATGTTATACTACATGTATAAAGGATATAGCCTACTGTTATTTTCGGAAATGTTTGTTCTATAAGATTATCACATAAAACACAGTAAAACACATTAAATAAAGGTCATTATGAGACTGAAGAAATATGGATGAACTTAACATTCATTGAAACTTGTCGTCATGTAAAACTTTGCGGCAAACTTATAGCATGGACCCTATATCTCCATAGAACGCAGAATTATTAGCTTTCCACTTGATATATTTTGTTTTCTGATTGTTGAAATGCAGTTCCTCTCTTTCAAGTACCATGCAGAAAAAGACCCATTCGCGTTAACTAATTAAATCGCCGCGGCTGGCCTATCTCTCCACTCTCTCTCTCTCTATCTCTCTCTCCTCCTCTCTCTCTCTCTCTTCTCTCTCTCTCTCTCCTCTCTCTTCTTTTTCCTTATACCCTATCTCTCTCCCTCTTTTCCTTTCCCTACTGCTCTCTCCTTGAAAGACGAGAGAGAGAGAGAGAGTGAGAGGAGACCCCCCCCTTCCATCTATTCCCTCCGAGAACGCTCCCAGAAGATGATAAGAGATGAGCCGAGGAGAGAAGAGACCTGAGAGAGAAGGAGAGAGAGACGAGAGAAGAACTTTCGCATCCGAGAGAGAGAGAGATTGATATGAGAGGAATGAGCTACCAAACTACCTTTTTTTATACTTATATATATAAAGTAGAAAAAGATCATTTGTAACTCTTTCTCTCTCATAAAAGGCACCAAAGAGAGGGCAGACGAGAGAGTGAGTAAAGGAAAAAAAGAGAGAGAGAGATTTCCTTTGCACCTAGAGAGAGCATGAACTTTTTTTTTTTTTTTTGGTTACTCTCTCTCATATCTCTCTTTCTAATATTCTCTCCCTCTCTCTCTCTCCTCTCTCTCTCTCTCCTATCATATATTTCACGGAAGAGAGCGAGAGAGAGAGGAGATGACGAAGACCGATGAGAGAGAGAGAGGGAGCTGTAGATGAGAGCAGAGAGTAGAGTCTGTTCAAGAGCGCTATGTAGTGACGACGGAGATATTGCACCGAGAGTAACCCCAAATTAACTCTCTCTCTCTCTCTCTCTACTCTCTCTCTGTTCTCTTTCTCTCTACTCTCTCTCTCTCTCTCCCTAATCCACCCCTCGCCTCACCTGTATTCTTTTCCCTGTTTTACTTAGCACGCACGTTTACCAAAAATAATTCTGTATATAAATATATATATGATATATCTCTTAAAGTATCATACATATATATAGAGATATATATTATCCTACTCCCCCTCATCACTCCATCACCTGTACTATATATTGAGATATTATAGATAGATTATATATATATAGTTCAGTATATTATATATATATATATGCGAGACTGACCTATCTATGTGTAAAGATATAGTATATATGTAGATAGATAATAATGTTATATATATAACACCTTACAATTATAATATATGTATATATATATATATTGTATATATATATATATCTATATATGTATATATATATTACATATGTATATATATGTCGTAATATATATATATATAGATATATATATATATATAATATATATATATATATAAAGTAGAAAAAGTATTTTGGTTAACTCGCTCTCCCTTCATATCTCTCTTTCACGGAGAGAGAGGAGGGAAAGGAATATGAGAGGGCGGAGAGTGAGGGTAAAGGAAAAGAGAGAGAGAGAGAATGAGAGAGAGAGGAGAGAGGAGGAGAAGACGATGAGAGAGAGAGAGAGAGAGAGAGAGTGATCGAGAGAGAGAGGGCGAGAGAGACCCGAGAGAGAGAAGAGAGAGAGACGAGAGATAGATAGAGAGGCCCGCCGCGGCGATTTATTAGTTAACGCCTAATTTCTTGCATGGTACTACTGCATTTATCAGAAAACAAAAATATATCAACGGGAAAGCTAATAAATTATGCTTCTATTGAATAGCCCATGATATAAGTTTCCCACAAAGTTTTAATGGACGAACAAGTTAAGTTGAATGTTAGTTTCATGCTATTTCTCGAGTCTCATAATGACCATTATTTAATGTGTTTTACTGTGTGTTTATCACGATAATCTTATAACACAAACATTCCGAAGATAAACAGGTATATCCTTTATACATGTATAACATGATATACTGCGGGGTCATGCCTTGGAGAACACTTCCCCGGGTCTATCGTGAACGGAAAAGGCACTACGGCACTAAGATGGCGCCCAGTAGCGTTTAACATTAGGGCATTAGGCGCGGTAACCTCTTATTACAGAGACCCTAACTAAGTCTACGTGTGTGACAGCTGAATACCCGACCTGAAGCAATCTATTGATTGCCTATTGCAATCTACTTATAAATTCTCCAATTTTTTTTTCTGGCAGTAGTGGAAATAACAACAAACAAACAACAACAACCCCAACAATTACTCCTACTACTACTACTACTACTACTACTACTACTACTTACTAATACGATACTACTTACTACTACTATTTACTACTACTACAATACTACTTACTGTAATACTACTACTACTACTGACTATATATACTACTACTTACTACTACTACTACTACTACTACTACTATACTATTACTACTTACTACTTACTACTACTTCTACGACTTACTACTACTACTACTACTACTACTCACTACTACTACTACTACTCATATACTCTATACTACTTACTACTACTACTGCTACTACTACTACTACTACTACTACTTACTACTACTACTCCTACTTACTACTACTACTGCTACTGCTACTACTACTACTTACTACTACTACTACTGCTACTACTACTACTACTTACAAAATGATACCTCCACCACATGTTTATTTATGAAATATATGCGGGCTCCACTAATTGGAGGTCAGTAGCCTCAACTCAGGTCGCTACTGACTATGGCATCCAACCATAGACTACTACTACTTAACTATTAATTACTCTCCTCTCTCCATCACCTACACTAATATGGCCAATACTAAAAGCCGGAACATTTCGGAACATTCTCGGAACATTTTCGGAACATTTCGGAACATTCTCGGAACTTTTATAAAGAACAATTGTAGGGGAGGGGACGAATGCAGAGGTGTATGAGAGTTAATTTGAGGTGTTATATCAATGTTATGTGGCCAATGAAGAATTATATGACAATGTTTTCGTATATTTCCAGGTCTGTTCCTTTGTGTAGTGTCGCTCAATATTGCTACAGCTTCTTTGTATGTTAAACGTTTCTGCCGTTTCATGAATGACTTGGCAGGACCTTCGTGGCAGATATTTTCACAATCGACAAATATTTTGACAGACAGTGTATAACTGAGACTGAAATAAGACAGAGTAGAACTTGACCAGGATACTTATACTAGATCATGGCACTCTGGTTACAGACCTGGAAATATACGAAAACATTGTCATATAATTCTTCATTGGCCACATAACATTGATATAACACCTCAAATTAACTCTCATACACCTCTGCATTCGTCCCCTCCCCTACAATTGTTCTTTATAAAAGTTCCGAGAATGTTCCGAAATGTTCCGAAAATGTTCCGAGAATGTTCCGAAATGTTCCGACTTTCAGTATTGGCCCACTAATATGCCGCTCTCCACTACAGTGGCCTGGTAGTTCAGGCCAGCTAAATCGATGGTTATGGGGGCGGAATATCCAGTGCCCCTGAGACATAGGAGGGCAGACCTAAGCAGGGAGAAGGAGAGACGGCATCTCATCCAGGCGACAACGTGGCTCCTTGGCTGGTGCTTCTTTTCTGCCATTACATCTGCTAGTCTTGAATAGAAGCACTTGGCCTTGGGGCCCATCCAGCCTGACGTAGTGAAGACCAGGGGTGTGAAGCTGCCGTGGTCGACATTTCGAATCCTATCTCCATAACTCCTGATTTTATCCCGTTCATTCTTTTGGTGAGCAGCTTCCAGTGAGATCCTCTGGTAGCAGGCGGCCATTGGATCGAAGATTCTGATGTCCATGAAAGCTCTCTGTCCTCTGCTCCAGAAACCACGAGCACTTACGTCCACCCGGGCCTCGTTGGCGGTGTTGGCCGTCATGTACTGCATGTGTTCGCCATTCAGGGGGAGAAGAGTTGGTTCGGTGGAGACGTCGCGGCACACCTCCCTGAACATACTGGCCGTCAAATCTCTCACCTCATCATGTCTGATGCACACGAATCCCCCCTTTTTACAAGTCATGGTATGGTCGACGTTGTTTGGATTTCCACATACACAGGTTTTGGGAAGTCCCTCCACTGGCCAGCCATACCTCAGAGCAACGGCATTTACGAATTATTGTTTGTTGACTGCTACTACTACTACTACTACTACTTTCATAAAATGTTATAGTACAGTTTTTTCTCGCCATGTAATTGTGACCTCCTTTGACACGTGACAGTATTAGCATAGCACTGGTTGGATCTAGCATCACATTCTTGGTCCTTCCGAGGCCAAGAAACGCCCCGAACAAAAAATAAAATGCACGGAATTGTTTTCTTCAGTCTTTTCTTCACTGTTGTTGTTGTTTTTTTTACCTTATTTACGTCTATTACATTTTAACATACTAAAAACAAATAAACAACAAACAAGATAAAAAGATAAGAAGATAAAAAAAAGATAGAAAGATATAATAAGATATAAGATAAAAAAAATAGAAAAAAATAAATGATAATAATACTTCACCTCCACTTCCCTCGTGTGAGAATGTATAAGAGAGAGAGAGAGAGAGAGAGAGAGAGAGAGAGAGAGAGAGAGAGAGAGAGAGAGAGAGAGAGAGAGAGAGAGAGAGAGAGAGAGAGAGAGAGAGAGAGAGAGAGAGAGAGAGAGAGAGAGAGAGAGAGAGAGCGAGAGCGAGAGAGACTCACCTCTCTTCAGTAGTACCCTTCTTCACAAAATATTGAGTGGCCGTGACGGGGCATTGCATATAAGGACGCTGTAGGTTGCGTGGTACGTAGCGCGCACCCTCCAGGAGACGCTGATGTAACATTGCTGAATGATGTATGTATATAGAAGGTTCACTGTGTTGCATTGGTGTTTAATGCCTAACACTCTCATTATTTTCTAATTTATTTGATAAGAGGGATGTATGTATATAAGAATGCCGAAGTAATTCCTAGTATTTTATTTTTCTATTGTTTATTTGAAAAGCGCGATTCACTCTATTTCATGAGTTTGCATTACTATTTTGGGCACTAGCTATGTGTTGAAGAGCATTCTTGGTTTTTTATTATAGGAAAAAGGACATATTCTTTTATATGATAAATTATAGCTATATCAAAAATCAGTGCAAATACATAAAGTCGTAACAAAGGCCAGTAATACACACGAGTGAATCATGCATGGTTACTGGGAATACCACACCTACAACCACGCACCCACGCTAGTGTAGGTTTCTGACGCACACGTAAAACATGTAACATGAACCCCTTCACGTATTAAAAATAAAAAGAAAGGGAAAAAACATGTCAGACCTGGAGAGGATGAACAAAAAAGGTTCTACATTGGGTCAATTTCAGACGGTAAACTTTTGGTTCATTAAATATACGATGTGTTATCAATTGAAAGAATCTTAAATAAAGTCGACAAAATATTGCAGCACGTCTTTTAGAATGTTGTTGTGGTCGCTTTCCAAGAACACTCGTCGTCCCTGCATAGCACGCTTATAGGCACCACCTTATCCCGAGTGTCCAAGGCTATGTAGCTACTATAATATTACTACTACTACCACTACTACTCATTTTCATCCTTTGGAATACACAACTATTATACTTACTCGTCAAAGCAAAGGTTTCAACGACAAAGTGACACTCCATGACGGCATGTACTCCCAGTCACGCATATTCCAAACACTAGCTAAATCTATACGTCAATATATAAAATATGTAACATGTTAACACCTTCACGCCCAGGTCCATTCTTTGCTATTAAAATCGTCAGTTTTACATTCGTCAGCCATTACGAAAAGTAACATTATATACCAAATTAGCAAGTGGACAAGTATACTATACTAATCAGGTCATATCCATAGAATATTGCTTACATTAATTAAAATAGTATGATGGTTGCCAAAATACAATGGAAACTACATTCTGTGCTTCAAGGGGGTTAATTTGACTTTTGTTGAATAATCGTGTGTCTGATTATGGATATTTGGTACGTGAAATTTGGAGGAAAAAAAATATTAGAAATTTAAATGAATTCTAACCAGATGACAAACATTCGGTATTTGAGTCACACTTGAGCAGGTAAGAATCAGATCATAAGGTGAAGAGTGTAGTGTTAATGAACATTGGCAAGTGAGTATATAAAAAGAGAAAATTCAAATCTTAGTTAAATTGTCAATTGTGTATATACTTCCAAGATAATAAAAAGTTGAAATTGACATCACATATATGATATATCATAGACCACTATATCTCTGGACTGTTCACGCGACAATGTTTTGAAATTGCAAGCTGCATAGCGGCCTGCGGCCCGCCCGACAAAGAGATATAGTGGTCTATGGACTATCATATAGACTGGTTTATCAGTATATATGATATACTGTAATCTTCATAAATGTTTGTTTTATAATATTATCAAATAAAAAACAGTAAAACACGCTAAAGAAATGCCATTACGAGACTCTGAAGAAATATGCATGAACTTAATATTTACTTAACTCTTCGCCATTTAAAACCTTGCGAGTCAACTTTTATCATGAAGGGTATCAATAGAAGCGCAATTATATTAGCTTTCCATTGATATATTTTGTTTTCTGATAAATGAATTAGAACCATGCATAAACTAGCGTTAAATAAATAAATAAAATCATCAATCGGGTAATTTTCCCGATTGATGAGGTTATTTATTTAGTTAACGCTAATTTATACATGGTGCTAATTCATTTATCAGAAAACGAAATATATAAGTAAATAAATAACATCATCAATCGGGAAAATTATCCGATTGATGATTTTATTTATTTATTCAACGCTAATTTATGCATGATTCTAATTCATTTATCATAAAACGAAATATATCAATGGAAAGCTAATAAAATTGCACTTCTATTGATACCCTTCATGATAAAAGTTGACGCGCAAAGTTTTAAATGGCGAAGAGTTGAAGTTCATGCATATTTCTTCAGAGTCTCGTAATGGCATTTCTTTAGCGTGTTTTACTGTTTTTTATTTGATAATATTATAAAACAAACATTTATGAAGATTACAGTATATCATATATACTGATAAACCAGTCTATATGATCCGTATAAAATATATGTTAATTATATTATATATATATTATATATATATATATATATATATATATATATATATATATATATATATAAAATATATATATATATATATATATATATATATATATACATGAATCCGAGCGGCCCTCCGACTTCAAGCCCTTGTGCAACAGACCGATATTCCGTGCGCAGTCCAGAATTACAGTGGTCTATGGATATATATATGAACACAATTTTGTATGAGTCGTTACTGTAAAAAAAAAAAAAGACTACAGAAATTTGACGTTCACACAATCTAGAAACTCAGCCAATATGTATAACGCAGGCTAATATATATGTATATAATATTATATTATATATATATATATAATAATATATATATACTATACTATATATATAATATATATATACTATTATTATAATAGATATATATATATATATATATATATATATATATATATTATATATATATATATATATATATATTATATATATATATATATATATATATATATATATATATATATATATATAAATATTTCTTTTTTTACATCTGTGCCTATAGCGCCTGTAGGCAGTGGTGATCCAGGGCTCGGATGGTATAGGCTCTGGAGGTTCCCTTGAGGGCTGCTGTGATAGTTGGCCCTCGCCCGTGATGGCGCAGGCAGGTTTTTTATAGGGACCCCTGTGATTAGAGGCTCATGCCGCCACCCTGTGTCCTCCGATGCACTCGCAATCGAAGGTAGAGTTAATGGGCAGTATTCCGGCAGATAAACGCCAGATATGTGCTTGACCTCATTTTGGAGTATAAAGTTTTTTTTAATGTTGATTATTGATGATAAGGGCATATATATTCAGAAATTGCCGGATGACATCTTGTCATATTTGAGCAATTTGTGCTAGGAGGCGAAATCCAAGATGGTCGCCATCGAATCTGGGAAAATCTATTTTCCTCATATCTTCGTAACTATATGAGATAGAAACACGAATGCGAGGTCCTTTTATATGTTTTCAGGCATCAAGATTACAATGCAGCCATTATTATATCAATAAAACACACAAAAAACAAGACGGCCGCCATAAATGTGTTTTTCATTGCAGAAAATTGACTTTCTCAATAGCTATTGCTACATGGCATGTAAAAGCTGGTTCAAGTATTGTAGTATAATTGTGTATATATTCGCGATGTGCTGCTGACGTGTGAGGGGTGTTGGTGTGCTCGTGTGCGGGGATTTCCCCAGACGTGTTTGTGCGCTGCGAAACTCATACATCTCATGCACGCCTTTGGCGTAACATGCTCTTATGACGAAATATTGCGTTGCAAGAAATCAGCTGCATTGTCAGCCGCAGAAGAAATTGATTTGTCAGGCATATCAGATGCAGATGCTGGATTGATCCAAGCAGTAGCCGACAATTTCGATGCAGACATATCGTCTCAAAAGGGCAAATGGAACTGAAACAAACAAATAAATGGAACAAATCCACTCATTTCTTGGCAGTACTCTTCACACAAAAGGAGCAAGATGGCATGTCTTCTGACCAACAGGAAACTATCAAGCGCATCAAAAAATCTGAGATGTCAAAGTCAGTAGAGTTTAACTTGCAAATCGAAAGATTCAACGGATCAAAAAATCCTGCATTACCCCAGGAGGCCGCCAGAAAATATGTGTTTTCACTGAAGATGCATGCTCAGAAAGCATTGGCAAGACAAAGAGCTGACAAAACTGACACAGCCTTTCTAGAAGACATCATCTCAAAGATCGATGCCCCGAGTACAATGGGTACAACACAGCCAACAGTCGCCAAGAAGGCATCTCAACCCAACCAAAAACAAAAGCTGTGTATCTGCCACTGATCGATATGACTCCGTCCGATCCTGACACGATGATGACGGCCCTGGCACAGGCACAACATCTCACACAGCAGACAGGCCAGGAATTTGTTGTTTTCACATGCGACTTGCAACTGTACCGTGTGGCTCTTCACGTAATGTGGACCTACCCAGACCGATTCCCAAATGTCATTATGCGGCTCGGAGGAATGCATTCTCTTATGAGTTTTGTTGGATCTATAAGTCGGTATATTGTAGAGACTTATCTGGTATGAGTTAAATTGGTACTTCCAGCTTTGTACACATTTATTTAGAGTCCAGTAAGGAGCGTAGAGATTACAACCAAGTACAATGAATGTCTTGAGCACAGCCAGGGAGTGTCGGATGGGGCGAGTGAGCAGAGCGTGTTTGTAGCGTCGATGTCCGAGGTCTTCTCCCCCTTCTCCTCGTGATTCTGGCTTCTTATCACTTCTTGTTGATCCTATACTTTTTTTGCGACAACTAGCTTTTGCCCTGTGACATACTTTGAGAAATGCAAGGTTTTCATGGGTCTCACGGTGAAACAGAGGAGGAAGATAAACTTTATAATTATATAAAACATAGATATAAATTATATGTTTATAATGTTTCTAAAAATACACTGATTCTTTGATGTTAAGTACATGAAATAATGTATGGTAGTTGTAGTACTTGTTACACTTGTGTGATAATAGTTGAATTCAATAATAATAGTTATGCAAGTTAATATATATGTTAGGAGTGATAACTGACTGACTTTTGCTCGGCCGCTATATATTTGTCCTCAAATTAGTCACATAAGAATTAGCTAGGGAATAACAAAATGGTACACCTAACTAAAGGCTAAATACATATATAAAATATAAACTATAAACTTCCCCAAAAAGCATAATTCCTATCGCTAAAAGTGAGTAAACTCTGAGCTAAATACACAGAAAAATATGGAAAGAATGGTTACTGATGTTCAACATCAAAGAAAATGACAGGGCCCGAGTAAAATTATATACATATATGTGTCAAGTAACTAAGTGTGGGAAAATCCATAATGTGCAAATATCACTGTTAATAAATGTTAAGTGTAAGGTGTAGCAAGTGTACGTGTACCGTAGACTGTAGCTAGCAAACTCAACTGTCAGCTAGGTAGCTGTGAAAATACAGGGAAAAATTGAAAACTTAAAAATTTCAAGTAAAGAAATTGTAAGTTTAAATCTTCAAGTAAACGTTAAAAACCCTGAATGAGTCAAGTAATGACGAAGGCTCGTCTGACTGTAGAGCTGCTGCTGTTTTTTGCATAGTGTGTGGGCAAATCCAAGTTTGCCAAAAATCATACATAAATGATAATAAATAAATTTCTATTGTAGAAATATTTTTACATCAGCGAATGTAAAAATTGACTGGCAGAGAAATTGAATAAAGTTTTACACATTTGAATAACTTCAGAAAGCATGATGATGTATAACAGGAAGAGTGTGAGCACTCTTATATTTAACTTGTAAGAATCATGTGCTAAAGAAGCATGATTAACCATTAAAATATGTATTATGCATGAGGAAAGAAACTGTCACGCAGGGGAAAAACATTTTGATTTGGTTGTTTTCCACATGAGTGATAAAATAAACTGTACAGTGTGTACACCAAAATTTAAGTTTTCCAACGGGAGTGGGAAAAGGAAAAGCTTCCTAGTGGAGGTAAATCTTTCAAGGGAAATGCACAGCTATTGGTAAAGCATTTCGAGCTATAAAATGATAAGGTGGGCATATTTGGTATGACGTGGATAATACATTAATCCTAATTATTGCAAATTTTATATGCAACAGCTGAAATTTTAAATTGGGGGAAAAAATAAACTGGGCAAAAGTTTGACATGATAAATTACGTATCTGCCATGAAAGTGTCTGAACATGCATTCTTCCATGGTGAAACAAAGTTAAGAGAGATAAGTTTAACTGTGATCAATCAATGTTTTCTTGAGGTCAGTATTAAGACAAGTAGTCTTTCGTATTTCTCTGTGAGTTTGAATTTGTTAGTAAATAATGATCAATGGTTAGTAGTTTTTACATAGGTAATACATGTGAAAATCATAGGTTAATACATGTGAACAAAAAATAGTTCTGGAGGAACTGCTTGTCATGCATTAAGTACCTAGATTAGTAGTTAATAAGTGCATAATTCTATCATTCAAGTAGTGATCGTGGTACAACAGGAAAGAACGTAAGTAAATTCATTCCCGTAGTGAAAGTAATTTATGTATGCATTTAATACGTAAAGGGAAAGCAGTCAAGTAAAAATGGGGTAACTTTTTTGTAACAAATAATGTGTTAGTATTTCATGCAATTAAATATGGTATGGTAACAATAAGTAAGTTAGTATGTATGTTAATACATACAATGTCATGCAAGTAATTATGTATTTCAACATTAAGTGCGTAAGAATTCATTTAAATGAGAATGTAAGTAAATAATGTCATGCAATTATAAGTGCGTAATAATTCCTTTAAATGTGGAAAGTAAGTAAATAATGTGATCATGCAACAATACGTGCGAAATAATTCCTTGAATTGTGGAATGTAAGTAAATAATTATATAATGCTATGCACTGTGGTGCAACTTTAAATCTAATATAATAGTATTCTAATGTGAAGTTTATCTGTCATCATTAGTGTTTCTATCGTGCTAGATTACAAGGTAAAATGGTAACTATATCAGTTTTTTACTAGTAGTTGGTCAGAACAATATGTAGCTAAACCAAAAAAATTCGTAAAACATTTCATCAATGTTAAGTATTTTCAAAAATGTAAATACATTGCTTAGTGTGCTTGTGCAGACCTTTTCCTAAAAGAGAACAAACAAAATTAACATTCAAATACATGGTAAATTTAAAATCATCAGGTGAACTGATATAAAATGTAATGGGTAGAAATGGTATGGAATGGAATGACACTACTGTTTCTGTGTGTGTGACCGCAATTTTTGACGGTATTCATTTGTACGTATTTGTGTCTCATTAACTACAAAATTTCGCTGAGTCAATTTTTTTTCCACAAAAT
>JACEEZ010025167.1:111026-163526 GCA_016584305.1 Chionoecetes opilio
TAAATTTTTTTATTTAATAAAAAATTTCTTAGGAACAAAAAAGGGGTTTTATTTAAAAAAAAAAGGTTCACAAGGGAATTTTTTTGTTGAAAAAAAATCCCAAAAATATTGTGTTTTTTTTTCCAAAAAAATTCTATTTCACAAGGAAAAAACAAAGATTTTTTTTTTAAACCTTAAAACCTTTGATAAACCTTGCCCACCCCACACTAAAGATCAAAAAGAAAAAAGGTTAGGGGGGGTAAAGGGTTTCGACTCTCCCAAAACCCCTGGGCATGAAAATATATGAATTTCAATGGGGGGGGTTCGCTTAATTTTTCCCTTCATTCCCAAAAAACGGACGCTTAAAGGGATTTCTATTTGGCCCTCGGATAAGAAGGGTCTCAGATGGAAAAAAGGAGGCGGGGCAAGGACGAACTAAGCCCCTTCACATCTCCACGACTCAAAATCGGCGACCGGGCCCCGGATTTGGGTGAGTCATCCATTCGGTGCCGACTGCCCCCAATTTTTTTAGGGGGCTAAAAGCTCCAAAAATGGGGCGTGGTTGCTCGGGTTGCCTTTTTAAAGCTAGGCGTAGTCAGCGATATCCGCGATTGTCGCCAATAGTCCAGACATCGCCGAGAAAAAAACAAATTTAAAACCCCAATATTGGGTTCCCGTCATGCGACGACAGTCGCCGACAGTCGCAGCAGACGGCAACCACGGTTGCCGTTTGCGGGGCTGTTCCCAGCCGTGCTGCGATGACCCCGATTGGTTGTAGATGGGGGCAGCGCTGGCCCATCCCCCACACCACTTTTCAACCTTCGTTTGGGGTTGAATTTCCCACGCCCTGATGTGATACACTTTTTCCCCACACACTTGCCCTTTGACTATTTACGCGTTTTCACAACTTTTTTACCGGGCCCCGGTCCAGGCCAGCCTAACAAGTCCAGGGGACGATGCCACGAAAACACAACTAGATGGCCCCGTCCTTTTCGTCTTTCCTATTGGCGGGGGAGACCAAGGGGGACCCTACCGTCCTGCAGCTTTACCCCCCCCCCCCCAAAAAAAAAAAAGAAACCCCAAAGTGTTTTAATTTGACCCGGTAAAAACCTCCTATTGGCATAAAAAGGTAAACCGGGTCATCATTTGTGTGTGAGAGAGTCATTTTTTTAAATCTCGGCGGAGAAAAATTCCCAGAAACACAGTATTGCAAGACCTGTCGCAGCCATTCAAACTTACTATATATAACCATAAAACCCATAAATAACCATCATGTATGTATTAATAGGTACTGGCATCCATACCTGGGGTTTTTCCGTATATACAGGCCTTTTACGGGTGGGATATTGTTATTCCCTATTATCATGAGTTTTCCCTTTGGAAATGTAGCAGTATCCCTTGTAACAGTCATCCTTGCTTTTTATTTCTCAATGGGAAGTCAAATAGCGGGGATGATTATGAAAATTGAATGATGAAATCTATTTAATTTACCGTCAATAACACTACTATAGTCCCACGCACTAATTCGCAGGGGGGCTTTTTTTTTACGGTTTATCACATAAAAATGTATTGCCATAAAGAGACGTGCACCGTACGTAGTTTACATTACTACATAAACTTAATGTTTTTCAGGACACTACAAGTCTTAGTGATCTAAAAGTCGTAATATATGACGCCTGGTGAATTAGTGCGTGGCGACTTAGTGTTGTTGAGGTACATTAACTTCCCAAGTTTTTGTTTCAGAAAATTGAAATATTAATTTTTCGTGAAATTCCTTTAGTTTTAAATGGTCGGCCATAATGGGTTTCATGTTTATCAGAGCACGAGAAGCTCAGGGGCGCTTTCAAAGACGCTTCCCCATGGGTTTTTAGCTTAACAACTGTCTCACTGTTTTTGGGATTCACAGAGGAGATTGAGGTGTCAGAGTTGTCGTTTTAAAACAGCAACTCCCGTTGGGGTGTTAGGGAAACTGACTAAAAATCCCCATAAATTGAGTATATATGATGTTTTCTACTCAAGAACTGAACAGGGCAACTATAAAACGGGGGAAATTTGGCCATATAACAACCCAGGGGCTGTGGTGATTGTCAAAAGTGTGAGAGCGGCATCTGACCGGGGGGTAGCGATGCCAAAGCACCCCGCATGGGCCTTTTGGCAGACTGCAGGTATGTGATGTTTCACTTTTTCCTTTAATTAAAAAAGAGCCCAGTCCACCCCGAGGAATGGGTACCCCGGGGGGGTTTGCCGGGCGTTTGTGACCCGGTCCCAGGGGGGTGGCTTCCCCCAAAAACTTGGAAAAGGAGAGTTTAGAAGCGAAACTACCCAAAGAGGTCACAAAAAAAAGAAATGAAAACCGGCCTATTTCTCGAAAGGAATAATGAATAGCTAGAATACAAGGAAGTCAAGACACCGGGGCTGTTACCCCCGTGTTGTGGAGGTGGAAAAAAATGTTGAAGCGACGGAGGTGACCCCAGGATGAAGGGAAAGATGGAATAAGCTAGAGAAAAAGAAATAGTACAACGTAGATGGAAAGAAAATGGAAATGCAGCCCCGGCTGCCTTGTGATTGGCTGACACTTTGAGACACAAAATTTATTGGCTGGCACGTTCGTTTTTTCCCAATTTTTTTTCGCTGGCGAGGCTGTGACTTTTTGTAGTCGCTCACCACCAGTTTTAAAACCATGTCCCCCACTGCCATTCTGTCTGTGAATACCCCTTAACACCGGGGGGTAGAAATAGAGGGTGTTTTTAAACAACATAGTGGGCTTTTAAATCCTCTGAATCCCCGCCCCGGATTTTTTCCCCCCTGACTGTAGTGCCATACCCATTCTTCCCACACTGGGGCCAAGTGGTCCCCGCTCGCTCGGGGCCCAGTCCAGCCGTTCAGCCCGTTTTCCGGCCGGTTAGTCCCCCCTCCCAAAAAAACGTCCGCCCCGGACTGAGCCAGTCTAGACCGGGCTAGAACGGTCGCGAAAACGCGCTATAGGCCAGACATGCTTATGTGCCTCCTAATGTTATTAATTGAACACAATAACTACGACATGGTGCTAAAAATCGGCAAGGCACTAAAGATACTGCGGAAGCAGTATAGATACTGCGGAAGCATATAGCGCTAAAGATACTGCGGAAGCAGTATAGATACTGCGGAAGCATATAGCGCTAAAGATACTGCGGAAGCAGTATAGATACTGCGGAAGCATATAGCGCTAAAGATACTGCACTAAAGATACTGTTCTATTTATAGTGGATAATGATGACGTTAATAATAATAGTAGTTTCAATAAATATCTCAAAAATTTCCGCTTTTCCTCTCTCTCTCTCTCTCTCTCTCTCTCTCTCTCTCTCTCTCTCTCTCTCTCTCTCTCTCTCTCTCTCTCTCTCTCTCTCTCTCTCTCTCTCTCTCTCTCTCTCTCTCTCTCTCTCTCTCTCTCTCTCTCTCTCTCTCTCTCTCTCTCTCTGACGTCTGAGCTCATGAGGGACTACCACGAGCGATCAGCGAATACAAATCTGCCTCCTAACATCAAAGTAGCCAAGACCAACCTTGATCCGGCGAGGCTGGCTGCAGTCACTGCGGCCACGCTACTATCAGATAACACTGATGAGCCCATCACGAGGGAGGAGATGCTCAGGGTGCAGAAAACGAGTGGTGACACAGCGCCTGGTGATGACGGCATAACCTACTCCATGCTGAATGTTGTCTGCAATGTCGCGGGTGACCCTCTATTGCAGCTCTTTAACATGTCCTTCTCCCAGGGGACGCTACCTAAGGAATGGACAACAGCTAAAATCATTCCCGTCCCAAAACCAGGCGCAGACAACCAGTTCCGCCCCATCAGCCTCACTTCAACCTTATGTAATATGCTGGAACGCATATTACTTAGCCGGCTCACCTACAAGATCGGGCACTTGGATACAGGTGTGAATGGCTTTGTCAAGCACAGGATCACTGCCAACTGCCTCGCCAACTACTATGCAAATGACAAGGCCAAGACAGCTGTGTTTCTTGATATAGAAAAAGCATTTGACAGGGCACAACCACTGCCAATCCTCGCTGAGCTCACAAAGTTGGGAGTGAAAGGCAAGCTCCTCCTATGGGTGCAGCAATACCTCTCGGACAGAAAGGCCCGTGTTATATTTCAGGGGAAAGCTTCTGATTACATGAGGCTAGACAATGGAACGCCACAGGGAGGAGTCATCAGTCCTACACTGTTTAATATCCTGATGAACGTGCTTGCCAGACTCCCTTACCCGGAGGGGACACAGCACATCGGCTATGCTGATGACGTTGTCCTGCAGACGACGGGCAGAGACTGCACCACTACCATGCAAGAATCCCTAAACCTTCTAACGGACAAATGTGAGGAAATTGGCTTCACCATATCTCAGACCAAGACCAAAGCCATGGCCAAGACAAGGAACGCCCCCCTGGACACACTACGACTTCAAGGTCAAAACGTAGAGTGGGTAGCGAAGCAGCGTTATCTTGGCGTCATTATTGCCCGTAACAACGGCTGCAAGGCTGAGATCTAACATCTGAAGGACAAATGCAGGGCAAGGAATAGGATATTGAGGGCGATGTCATGGAAGGGAATGGGAGCTTCAGGCACCGTGATCCTGAGCGCATACAAATCCTTGGTACGTTCACTTGTTGATTATGCCAGTCCTGTTCTCCTACATATCACCACTACAGATGCGAAATCTCTTGAAACAATACAGAATGAGGCGCTGAGGACCATCTTGGGAGCACCGAAATGGACCAAGATTGAAAACATGAGGGGGGAGACCCAAGTACCATCATTGACAGCAAGATTGAAAGTTATGACAGCCAACTTCCTCATAAAATCGTACATCAGAGCCGACCATCCCGATGACGTCCACACTCAGCTTCACAACCATCATGAAGGTCACCGAGGTCAAGGCAGGTGGCTTAAGACGGCGATAGAGACATTACAACACTCTGGTGTCGCCTGGGAGGCCATAAATACTGCCGTCATTCCTCTGGAGCGTAACGCCACGGCCCCGTGGGAGGCCACACTCTTCACAACAGTTGTCAGGCCCCCGCGGCGAAAGAAACGTGACTGCCTACCCGTGGAACTGAGGCAGGAAGGTCTGCAAAACATACAAGGCGTCAGGGAGCCATACGCAGCAGTATACTACACCGACGGATCTACAGATCCTGCCGAAGGACGGTCAGGCGCAGCCTTTGTGTGCAAAATAGGTGGCGAGGATCCTGTCGCCACTGCCACCCGCGTACACACAGCCTCTGCGCGAACCTCGGATTTCTCATCCTCCACGCAAACTGAACTGACAGCCATATCTATGGCTCTGGATCACGCCCACACCGCCCACAGCCTCAACACCCTCATCGTCACGGACTCCATGACTGCCATAGCTTGCATCAACAAGCAGGACACTGAGAATACCCACCTGACACACGCCATTCGTGCGGCAGTCAAGGCCATTCACAATATGGGCAGGAGCGTTACTATCACATGGGTCGCCTCCTATGTTGGCATCACAGGCAATGAGGAAGCAGACGCCTTGGCCAAGCAGGCGACCATGAATGAAGCAGTGACTGTCGTTATTCCCAGGACCCTCCGACAGCTGAGGGGCACAGTGAGGCGACGGGCGGAGGGACAGAGACGGAGGGTGCACGAGCAGGAGGCTGGCTGCGGCAGCACGAGTGCCCGGTGGTACACCGATGTGGCCGCTGGGTGCCTTCTCCCACCACAACGTCCTCTAAGTCGGTTGTGCGAGGTGGTGAGATCCAGGATCAAACTTGGGTACCCTTATGGAAGGGAAATTGGCATCAACACGCCGGAGGAAGGGCGTCGCTGTAGGCTGTGCGCTACTGAGGATGGGCACACACTTGCTCACTACCTTCGTGCTTCACTACCTTCACTACCTGCGTCACCCGCCAAAGACAACAGTGTTCTGTGCCCACACCCACCCTTGCTGAACTTGCAATTCACTTCATTAGTCTCCTCCCACAAACACTAACTGCACATCCAGAATTATGTGCCAGTAGATGATTAATCTAAGGAAGAACAAAACAAAACAAAACAAAACTGTGAAGCCTACTAAAACTCAAACAATAATTATTGTTCATGATATCTATGTCCCTGTAGATGTTTATCATGAAGTCTTACAATGTTAACCTGTGATAAAGTACTTGTTAATCTCCTCACTCTTTTTCACCTATCTTACTCATTGTTCTCACGTTTGTAATTTTGAATCTGACTCTCTCTCTCTCTCTCTCTCTCCTCTCTCTCTCTCTCTCTCTCTCTCTCTCTCTCTCTCTCTCTCCTCTCTCTCTCTCTCTCTCTCTCTCTCTCTCTTTCTCTCCGTCTTTCTTTCTCTCTCTCTCTCTCTGTCGCAAGGAAGAAACCGTGGGAAAGATCAATCTTTCCCAAGCTAAAATAACACGTGTTTCAGTCGCAGCACGGCCCCGGCCGACTGGTCGCAGTACGGCCCAGGCCGACTGGTCGCAGTACGGCCCCGACTGGTCGGCGCCAGGCTTGAACCCTTTGGCAACGAGTCCCAGCACGGAGCCGTCTTTTTTCGTTAAACTTTTGAGTCGCAGACCCACCCCGAGTGTATAGAGCTTGCACCACACAGTCGGGACCCCCCGCGCGCCGCTTCACGACTCCCAGTACCCGACGGCGACGGTTTGGGCCTGACGCCGGCACAGCATGACTCAACTAGTCGTGACTGGTCGTCGTCGAGAGTCGTGAAGATGTGAACGGGGCTTTATTTGGCCATTAAAATGGGGGAAAAGCGGGGGCGAGGGCCGAAAACCCAAGGCGGCAGAGGGGGGGGGGCGGCCTCAAACAGAAACCCTTTTTAAAATAAACAGAGAGAGAGAGAGGGAGAGAAAAGAGAGAGAGAGAGAAGAGAAGAGAGAGAAAAGAAAAAGAGAAAAGAGAGAAGAGAAGAGAAAAAACTGTGGAACATCTACGTGGACGACCCGCCCCCCCCCCGGCCCAGCTGCCAGCAGTTTTTCCGGTTACGCTAAATGACTGTACCCCTTTTCCTGCTCCTAACCCGCGACATGACTGTCGGCGTTTTTGCTGATGAGATCAATCACCTTTGGTGTGATACGGGTTTTTGGGGTAAAACCGTTGGCATTTGACCTTTCCCTCCGGAGAAGAAAAGGGAAAAAAAAGGGGTTTTCATGGTTTTTTTCTCGGTGCCCCCCCCCCGGGGCCGGGAAAAAGCAAGGAAGGGAGGCTGCGGTTTTGGGGGCGTTCCTCTCCCATTTCCAGAAAGCCGCCCAAGGGTTTCGGGGGGGGTGAGGTGGACCGAGACCCGGGTTTTTAAAGGGCCAAACTTTAAAACCCCATTGCAAAAAAAGGCCCTCACGGGCCCCTCTGCCCTGCGAAGGGTACTAGTTTTCCTCGACGGGGGAGGGAAGCTTTTGGGCTCTAAAAGGGCCCAGAAAGGCCCTTTTAATTAGATTAGGGCCGCCCTCTCCGGGAAATGTCGTGTGCACCCCCTCGCACACTAGGGGGCGGGATAGCATCCGCGTCGACCCCTTGCGACTGGTGGATGCTGCAGACCCCCCAAAAACCCACCAGCCCTTTTTTCGACCCGGTGAGCCCCTCTCAAACTCATTTGGAAAAACCCGCGGGGGACCCCCGGGGCCCCTTGTGGTTTCCACAAGGCAAAATTTTGCAGGGAGTGCCACCCCGGGCTGGGTTCGACAGCCCCCGGAATCGCTACGTAAGAAACGAAAAGGGGGCTTTACCATGGGGGAATGCAGGGGGAGGTGCCGCGTTCCCGTGCCAGCCAGCACCAACGCACCTTTGTGGGCCCGTCTCCAGGTGTGGAACTTTTTCACGGCCGCTGTCCCTCACTTCCAGGAGAGGAAAACACAAAGTTTTAAAGTTGGCGGCCAATTTGGGGGAGACTGTCCCCAAGCCCACCCCGGGTTTACAACCATGGGTACTGTGCACTAGTGACAGCAACATGCCCCAACAAACACTTTAGTGATGCTTATTTTGTATAAAAATGTTTTTCTTTTTTTAGGGTTTTTTGGGATTTATGTGTAATTTGCTTATTTTCTTTCCCTTAAGATAGGTAGCACACGACAGTGCACCTTTGGGCTTCATGTATATGCATGTTTAAATAAAAAATCAGAGAGAGAGAGAGAGAGAGAGAGAGAGAGAGAGAGAGAGAGAGAGAGAGAGAGAGAGAGAGAGAGAGAGAGAGAGAGAGAGAGAGAGAGAGAGAGAGAGAGAGAGAGAGAGAGAGAGAGAGAGAGAAGAGAGAGAAGAGAAGAGAGAGAGAGAGAACTTTTAGTCAAGAGCCAAGTCAGTCAGTTTTAGTCAAGGTCAAGAGCGAGTAGGAAAGGCAAGGAGGGAAGGAAAAGAACCATCAGGGAGGTAGTAGAACAGGAGGGAAGGAAAGGAAGCGTCAGGGAGGCAGGGGAACAGGAGGGAAGGAAAGGAAGCGCCAGGGAGGTAGTAGTAGAGGAGGGAAGGAAAGAAGCGTCAGGGAGGTAGGGGAACAGGAGGGAAGGCAGGCAAGCAGACACAGGAAGGGTGGGCAGCAGTAGAAGCATCAACAGTAAAGGCAAGGCAGGAAACGCACACACTCATAGTAAGTACACGGGAATAATTATTTTGGAAAACAAGAATGACGACTTAATTACACAGGAATAAATGCTATTCATTCAACTCAATATAACTTCGGGTGAATAAAAATAAAACACTCTGGAAGTTTTTCAATCGTATAGAGAAAACAGTTTCAATTGCAAGTTTATTTGAGAAAAGGTGGGGAAGTTACAAAAAAGGGGGGGTTAAGAATACAAAAAGATACATAAAAACAGAAAAGCAATAAGAGAATAAAAAGTAACCGGGCGATCTGACTTGCTGTTTTTCCGTTACAATACAAAAATAATATTGAACACATTAAAAAATTGAGATAACAATAAAAAATGAATTACAAAAGTTACTATACATTTACAATGCATCAATATAACTCGCTGGTAGTACGTTGATCAACTTGACTAACAAGTACCATATAACAAGCGTATAAGGATAAACAAGATACAAAAATAACAACGGTTGATCGGTGAGGAATAGGAGAAAAGCAAAGACATATAACATAACAAACTATCAGATAAAAGTTGATACAATTTTTGTGAACTTGTGGGAAATCCTAGCGCTCTGATTGGTTCATAGGATGAGAGGATAGGCCTCTCAGGACGAGAGTTAAGGTAAAACATATGAAAACGCGATGGGATGATAGAGAAAAATATAAAACAATAATATAAAAAACAAATGTACACAAATATGCGATAACTACAGCGATAACTAAGACTGGAACGATAATTTCAGAACACTACTTACACTGCGGAATCGGCAGAGGTTTCTCTTGAAGAGCCCTCAGACTCCTGGGGAACCACCCGTGGGACCGACCGGGGCCGCATCACTGAGCTCATGTAAGGCCCGGAACTGCTCCCAGTCCTCCTCCTGCATCAGGAGCCACACTTGTGAGGCCAGATGGTGCAGGCAGACGTTGACGGTTGGAAGATCGACGGCCCCGTGGAGCGACTCCATCCATAGTCACAAAGTCGTCCCACTTGTGGTTCACCACGAATCTTATCGCAGCGGTCTGAACTCATTGTAGTTTGCTGATCAAGTTCATGCTCAAGGCGTGCAGCGGGACCGGCGGGTACGTCAGGACAGGGAGGACCAGCGCCTTGACGAGGTGGAGTTTTAGGTTGGCATCCAGGTCCCGGAACCGGCACAGGGTGGCCAGGGCAGTTTTGGCGCCTCCCACACGGGTTGACACGTGTGAGACGTATCCTCGGGTGGAGATCTTAAGGCAGAGGACGGTGCCGCTGGCCTGGAAGTCCACCGCTGCACCATCCACCAGGAGCAGGGTTGGGTTCTGGGTTGCCAGCGGGAGCACACTGAACTTGTTGACGTTCGTTTGTATTTTCCACTCCTCCTCGTAGGCGCTGACCCTGGCAATCTCCCTCGAGGTGCGGGCGTTGAGCATAGCGCTGGACCGTCCTGGATGGAAAACGACCTGGGACACGTCATCGGCATACAGTACGTTGACTCCCGCGTTGGAGGTCGGGCAGTCGCTGGTGTACAGGACGTACAGGGTTGGAGATAGTACACTCCCTTGTGGTACTCCTGTCTCCAGCGGGAAGGGGGGGCCGACTTGGGTGCCGATCCTTATCCGGGCAGTCCGATCCTCCAGGAAGTCGTAAAGGAGACGCTCGCCTGGGCCCGGAAGCCCGAGGTGTAGTAGCTTGTATTTGAGCCCAAGATGTCACACTTTGTCGAACGCCTTGCTAACATCCCGGAGGACCAGGTTGCACCTGTAGCCGGAGGCGTGGTGGATGGCGAGGGCCTCAGTGGTCATCGCGACAGCGTGCGTGGTGCCCCTTCCACGCCGGAACCCGTATTGCGCCTCGTTGTACAGGCCGTTTCCATCCAGGTAGTTGCGGAGCCTCCCAACGATGACTCTCTCGAACAGCTTTCTCGGCACCTCCAGGAGGGAGATGGGATGATAACTGTCTGGGCGGGTTGGAGCCTTCCCAGCCTTAATAAGCATCCTCATCTCCGCTTCCTTGAAACGATCCGGGAAGTAACCAGCCGAGAGAGCCGCGTTCAGGATGTCCCGCAAACGGTCCATGGCCAAACCTGGGATGTGAGAAAGAATCGCCTTGTTAATCCCGCTGACGCCTGGGCAGGAACTCCTACTGCGCCGAAGGACCCCCCGAAGCTCCCCTGAGTAGATCAGGCAGTCGAGCTCCGAGGCACCCCGTAATCTGGTCGGGTCAGTCGACTCATAGGGAGTTGACCTGCGTAGGTTATCAGTCATGTAATCCAGCACAGTGTCATTGTCATCGTCATCAAAGTCATTCCGGTACACATTCTCCCAGAAAGAGGTGTGTAACCGGGCCTTGTCATCGTCAGTGTGGTGTTTTTTATCGTTAGCGTCAACTAAGTATGTGTCTTTGTAAGTCGTGCGTCCAGAGAGGTTTTTAAGGTTCCTCCAAAAGATCTGAGGGTCCTTATGGGTAGCCGCTAGTCGGGCTAGTGAGCGTCCCCAGTATTGTCGTGACTCGTCACGTCCAGAGTCCTGTAATGTTAAGCGTAGTTGAATGTATCGTCTATAGTCATTGTAAGTCCACTCTACTCTGTCGGCCTGGGTCCGAATTGCATGAAATTGAATGCGGGTCATTTGTGTCAGTCTTGATGGTCTACTGTATGGCGGCGTCCTGTGGGCAGTCTTGGGTACGTGTCTGTCCGTAGCCCGCTTGACTGTCGTCATCCAGGAGTCAAGCGCTTCGTCAATCTCGTCCAGTGTCCCCCGGGAGACGTCAGGTAGTTCGGTCATTTGCAGTTCGTCGTCACCGTTAAAAGCGTCCCAGTCGGTTCTGTCGAAGGCAAAAGAATTAGTCACACGTATGGGTATCGGGGAAGATGATATGTCAAGGATGATGGGAATATGGTCACTAGTAGTCAAGGGGCCTGAGGTGAGAGAAATGAAGAGGAAATTAGCTGCATTAGTAAGAACAATGTCAGGGGAAGTAGCAGAGAGAGGTCCGTAATAGGTAGAAAAATGTGGGCCAATGTGTCTCGCTGTGTGGCGTCGAAAGTAGTTGACAAGGTCCCGGCCTACCCTATTGGTAGACCTATGCCCTAATGTTGGGTGTCTGGCGTTAGTCCCCAGCAATGAACACTGGGGTGCGTCGCCGTAGTAGTCGAAGGAAGTCAGGGTGAGGAAGGGAGGGGCGTCTGGGGGTGAGGTAAGAGGTGGCGACGGTGATTGGTCCGTCAATCGTGTCAGTCTCAATCGCGAGGGTCTCGGACAGAAAGTTGTCCTCCACTGTGCACCTGAGAGTCCCCTTTACAGCAATGGCGACCCCATCCATGGGCTCGCCGCTGGTGTTCTGTTGATAAGTCCTAAATCCTGTGTGACGTCGACAGCTGTCAGACTGTACTGCTTGGCTGCTGACCTGTGCCGCTTGCAGGGCTGACTGTCTGGCTGATGGTGGTTGTAGTTCGGCGCTGATTGGTTGTCTGGCTGGGTGACAGACCAGACAACGTGACCTGACAGGTTTGTCACGTCAACGGGAAGGGAAGAAGTTGTCGTGTTTGACGCTTCATCATCGGCTTCCTCCTCAGGGGCAGGGTCACTGACGATGACATGGGCTGGTAGATATTTGTCATGGCTGGCCGCAGGGACGGCCGTGTCCGCGGGTTCGGGTTCCTGGTGAGCAGGGGAGGACATGGATACGGGTCCCCAGCTCATCCCGCTGTTGAGTGCCTTAACTATTTTGTCGGACGGCAGCTTCACATTCGCCAACAATTGTTGGGCGGCAGCTTCACATTCGGGAGACCATTCATAGCGAGGCTCTGGGATAAAGTCTCCTGGAATGTGCCTGGCTCGACGCTGTTCACCAGATGGGCATTAGGCACGCACATCATTCCAGTCATAGCAGACGTGTTAAAACCGGGCGGCAGAGGTGGAGAGGTAGGCGTGGCGGCGGTGGGGAGCGTTGCATGCGCGTACGTGGTAGAGGCGGCACGTTTACTCTCTTCCCTGGGTCTAGCCTCCTTAGCTCGAAGAGCCCGCTTCCTCACCTGGCAGCGCATGGCCCTACAGCTGTGGCCTTCCCCACAGTTAACACACTTGGAGAGTGCGTCGGCCTGAATTTATTTTGTCGCGAAGAATATTGTGTTAGAAATTATTGCTTGCATGGGGAAACACGCGGCGAGAGGCTGTGTTCACCCTAATGAGAACACGTTACGAGGGAGCACGGGCAGGATAATTACACCCAGAGCTACCTGCTGCACGGCCCTAACAGCTGGTGGTTCTGCAGTAACTACACAGAGGTATACAGGGAACAGGTACTCAGCCTGGGCGTCGGTGTGGCGGGGCGCGGCGCTGTCGGGGGGAGAAAAGAAAAGACTATTGCAGGGACGCTTCTAAAACTCTTCCCTTCACTTACACACAATTGCATGCATAGAATAAACGTTAGAAAAAGGCAAAAAAGCTGCTGGTGGAGCTTCAACACTGAAAAATGTTATAACTAAACACTGAAACGCCAATTTCCATTTCTAAATTGTACAGAGTTGGATATTTTTTTACGCGCCTCAATGATCTATACCAAGGTTTTTCCTTGGAGAAGGTTAGTCCACTCCGCCCCCTGGGTGGAGCTAAAGTGACGTCGCAGAGTTGCTGATTGGTGATTGGTTGATTGCTTGTTTTCCATGGCAATAATTTTGCTAAAAGAAAATCAACCTATATGGAACTTAATGGTAAACTAAACCATATAGCAATGTTTCTTAATATTTCTTTTAACATTATTTTTCACAACATTTATTATTATTTCCTTTAACTCTATTTTTGTTATGTTTGTGTATGTGTGTGTGTGTGTGTGTGTGTGTGTGTGTGTGTGTGTGTGTGTGTGTGTGTGTGTGTGTGTGTAGCTTGTGTGTGAGTTTGTGTGTGTGTGTGTGTGTGTGTGTGTGTGTGTGTGTGTGTGTGAGAGAGAGGAGAGAGCTAGTGTGTGAGTTTGTGTGTGTGTGTGTGTGTGTGTGTGTGTGTGTGTGTGTGTGTGTGTGTGTGTGTGTGTGTGTGTGTGTGTGTGTGTGTGTGTGTGTGTGTGTGTGTGTGTGTGTGTGTGTGTGTGTGTGTGTCTGTGTGTTTGTGTGAGTTTGTGTGTTTGTGTGTATGAGTTTGTGTGTGTGTGTGTGTGTGTGTTGTGTGTGTGTGAGCTTGTGTGTGAGTTTGTGTGTGTGTGTGGGTGTGGGTGTGGGTGTGTGTGTGTGGGGGGGGAGATGAGAGAGAGAGAGAGAGAGAGATAGGAGAGAGAGAGAGAGAGAGAGAGAGAGTAGAGAGAGAGAGAGAGAGAGAGAAGAGAGAGAGCGAGAGAGAGAGAGAGGAAGAGAGAGAGAGAAAGGGGGGGGGATATAAGGAAAGGACTCCAGGGTTTAGAGATAAGGAGTGTGATGCTGTCCCTTGGGATATCACAGCTCGGATTACTACGGCCAGGCCACCTGCTCATGACTTTTAGACCTGCCTGCATTTCCACAACAGGATATATAATTATATTAAGTAGAAAAAGTTTTTTGGTAACTCTCTCTCTCTTACACTCATGTCATAATTACAGTAATGCAACAATGATATGTGATATTGAATATTATTACAAGTATCGATGGTAACCATATAAAGTGTGTGTGTTTGTATTTGTGTGTGTGTGTGTGTGTGTGTGTGTGTGTGTTGTGTGTTGTGTGTGTGTGTGTGTGTGTGTGTGTGTTTGTATGTGTGTGTGTGTGTGAGAGAGAGAGAAGAGAGAGCATGGTTAAAAGCGGGCAACGATAACTATGACTATGGCGACAGAGCTCTCCTGAGTGACAGTCTCAGTGTTCAGGCGATAACTGACCCCGTGACCCCAGCCAACCCCTCGGTCTAAAGACCCTTTGACGTCACGATCCAGTGGGCGGAGCATGGGTTAGAAGTGGACTAACCTTCTCTAAGGAAAAACCTTGATCTATACGAGGCACGGAGGAGGAAGCATAGATATAGCGAACAGCCAAAACTATAACACACTTTACGGAGAGTTGCATCGAGTAAAAAAAAAAAGTATAAATATAACAACAAAGCCGTAAAATGAACAAAATTGATAATAACGCGATGAGATAAAGAATAATAGGCACAAGGGAATTATGAAACAAATGTAGGAGAGAAAAGAGACGGAAATTGTTGCTAATCTATGAACACAAAACTCGTATTGGTGGAAAAAGTTGAGACATTGATGAATAAGCTTGAGTGCGATAGAAGAGGACTGGAAACATTAGCTTTGACAAAAAAAATCCTTTAAAAGATAAAGAAAAAGAAGATATACTAAGGCAGTCTATAGGTTGTATTCCCTTTCTAACTGTCAAGCATCAGTTTTTCTTTCTAAAATGGATTATTCATCCTTCAAAGTGAAAAAAAACATCGTTTATTAGAGAAGCACATTCATCATTAAATGTTTTGATGGCGAGTAGTAGTTGTTGCAGTAGTAGTAGTAGTAGCGGTAGTAGTAGTAGTAGTAGTATAGTAGTAGTAGTAGTAGTAGTAGTAGTAGTAGTAGGAGTGGTAGTAGTAGCAATAGTAGTAGGAGTAGTAGTAGTGGTCGTAGTGGTAGGGATGATACAAGTTGTAGTAATATTATTATTATTATTAGTAGTAGTAGTGGTAATAGTGGTGGGGGTTAAAGAAGGACTAGTAGAAGTAGTAGTAGTAGCAGTAGTAGTAGCAATAGTAATAGTGGTACCACTAGTAGCAGTGGTAGTAGTGGCTGGGGTAATATGTGTAAGTGGTAGCAGTACCGTAGATAACACTAAAGTCGCCAGGACAACGTTTTTTTCGATGTACAGATGTCTGGTGGCGTTAATACTTTCATTTCTACATCCATGATTTCAGGAAAGTTAGAAGAGGCTATCTGGAGAGTCTGTGTCATTTTGTGTCTTCATCTGTGTCATAGTATGGCTATAAATGAGCAAAGTACAAAAATATCTCCAGAGTGGCGACCAACAATAAGGTTGCCAATTAGTGTTTATGTACTGAGTGTCCTCTCGCCGTCGTCGTCGCGCGAAAAAAAAACGAGTAGCGAAATTTGAAACCGTATATACTTGCAGATACAAAGCATAAAACAACACTGAAACAGGGTAGATTATACAGTCATGATAATAACTACTGTGTATCATCTTCAGTGGCACATACAAATCAGTAGTGATGCTATAATTCGTAATATTTGGCGGATGGCGACATTATTGCAGCTGACGACTAAAATGTTATCTACGGTAGTAGTAGTAGTTGCAGTATCAGTAGTAGTATCAGCTTTATCATTATTATTATTATTATTATTATTATATCATTATTATTATTATTATTAGTAGTAGTAGTAGTACGTAGTAGCAGCATTATAATTATCATTATTATTATTATTATTATTATGATTATT
Source organism: Chionoecetes opilio (assembly GCA_016584305.1). NCBI lineage: Eukaryota > Metazoa > Arthropoda > Malacostraca > Decapoda > Majidae > Chionoecetes > Chionoecetes opilio. The sequence continues at coordinate 126,987 of JACEEZ010025167.1, forward strand.
ATTATGATTATCATTATTATTAATAGTAGTAGTGGTGGTGGTGGTGGAGCGTCAACACAAGACAAGAAAATATAAGACTTGGAAGGTCGTTGACATGTACTGTCACCCATTCCTCTCACCCCCGTATGTCTCCAACAGTTATATTTGGGAAATATTTTTCTATGTTCCTTCCTAGGCTTTCAAGGTGCTGCTTAATGAGTGGAACAATGTCTGTATATTTAGCTTCAGCAGTCTTTTGAAACATGTCAATCTTGCCTTCACTCACCCTTTCATTCCAGAGCCTACTTTTTTTCTAACCAAGGCTTTCGGGTTTGTCAGAAAATGTTACCCTATTTTCATTTCTTCCTTGCACCTTGCGTTACCCTCTTCGTATGTTCAAACATGTGTTCTGCCAAGGAGCATAATTTGCACTCCAAATTTCATCAGCAAGTATTTTCGCATAATTCAGTTTCCCCCTCCTCAAGGGTAAAGAAAAGGAGCATTTTCCTCTCTTCAGTTGCATGCACCCGGGATAACACTTTGCCTCTTGATAACCACCGGACTTCTGTGTGATGAGGAGACCTTCGTGAGGAGATCCTTTTCTTCACAAAAGCATTGGAAAATAGTAGTCCTTGACTGCTTTGTCTGCCTTTTAAGAAAGTTTAACCATTTTCACCAAAATCATCAAGACAAACTTTAATTTTTGTCCGAGTGGTTTTAAGCAACAAGAGCTTCACGTGCAAGAAACATGGGTAGTAATCAAATCGGGTTCATCTCCTTCTTGACTTAAGGACGACAAAAAAACCTTTTAACCGATCCCACCATGGATTGGACAGCCCTCTGTGCAATTCCTACACTATTTCCATGACAATCCGTTTCCTTTCAAGTATTCTGTCACTGTAGAAATATCTTCCTGTCCTGTGTTTGCACCATTTCTTTGCAGCATAAGAAATGTTCATTATTTTGTTCTCAGCAACGAACGGGATTAACACTTAGTAACTGAGGTTTTTTCCTCCAATGTCTGTGATTCATGCTCCGTCGTTGTAAAGCATACATTTTAACCTTTTCAACATCACGAGTTCACAACACACTTTTTTTTCAATATCGACGACATGGTCCCTTGATTTCTCTACCAATCGTGTCGTCCTGCGAGGGGAATTTTGTTCACTTTCCTTTTCAATGCCTTCATCCCCAAACATGTTTTCACCACAGCACAGCAATCTGGAAGGAAGTATGACTAGACAATTTGAATGGGGTTTTCATTTGTTTTTGCTGTATGCCTCGCCACTAATAGCTTGCTTTCCTGTGCCTTTCTGCCACATTCCACCTTTGTCTCCAACCCAAGCCTTTTTTGTTGTTTTTTATCTTTCAAGAGTCTTTTTAAAAGTAATCTAATAAGGCTCTGAGAGAGGTGAACTATGTTTTGTTGTTAAATGTCTCTTTCCATTTTCATAGGATCATAGATTCATTCATTTGATAGCCTCATGCCGCAACACACATTTTGGCTTTGGACCATTTCCAAGCTCACAGCAAGTGAACCCAAGTCCAGAGATAACTGTCGTTATACAGCGAAATTAACTTACTTTTGCTGCACTGTCGTCACCGTTTTTTGACCACGCTCATACTGGATGACAAAACTCACTTTCCATCTGTCACATTCTCTTTGCCGCTCGGACCTGCAGACTACGGTCACTCTTCAACGTCACTTCACTTGCAGCACGGACCTGTACACTAAATGCCTCATTTTCAACTGTCACTTCCACTTTTCTTCCAACTTTTTCCCACACCAGGGTTTCTGGACGAGAGGACTCACTTTTTCCAGTTTATTTACTGTTACGTGTTCGCCTTCGGTGCATTCGACACATTTACGTTTTGATTCATGATCAACTGCACTTCACAGCTTATTTGCCTTCAGGTACACTTTTTCGTCTTTTTTATGAAGTACTTATCCATTTTTTTTAAGCTTCAACCTCATTACACAACCACAACAGCGGATACTTACTGAGCTCACAGCTACACGACCACGGGAGTGCCCTACCCACGCTTCTGCCTACGTGGTGTTTGCCAAATTATACTGTTATTTTCGATCGGGATTCACGTAAAATCACGTCCCCAAAAACAGTCAAACTTGCATAAAGCCTACTGATATGCATCCTTTTCTATTCCATCATCCTTTTTTCCCTTTTTATATGGTCGCTAAAAAACAATTCACATGAACGCGTGATACAAACTTAGTCAGAGGTTGTAACTCAGTAACACCAGCAGGCTGCGGCTCAGACTGGTACAGTACGTTACAGTACTCGTTCAACAACGTTTGTGGTGGAAGCGGAAGTATTTTTTTTAAGCATCAATAACTTTATTTATTTACTCTCTATTTCCTTACTTTATCCTCTCCCCAAGTACTTATAATATTATTAAAAGGACCTTGCAATCTACCTGCCTAGTTTCCATATTAACTCATTCATTTACGATTTTCCATCTTCAATTATAAAAAACCAAAAACTACCTGCGACCCCTCAAAGCGCAAATTCCATATCTAATTGAAAAATTAACGCGGCGCACCTATATAGGGGGATTCCCACGGCCGCACAAGGTGTCGCCGCCGGCCGCACAGTTTTGAGAATCACTGTCTGGGGGAACTCCCTTCACGTGTGGACGGTTCGGTGTCATCTGGGGGCTGGGTGAAAATACATGCACAAAAACAAGGTTAAAAAATGCCATGTCTTTAAATTTGTCTCATTTATTATTCCGAAAACAATGACAATTTTCCCTTTTATTGTAAAACGTCGTTTGTTTTCTATGCTGCCCTTATGTCGTCTTTGCTGTATGGCTGTGAGTCTTTGGGTATGCGCTGACGTGAAACCTAATCATTTAAGTTGTACAATTGGCCATGAAGGATTTTTAGGGGTAGGGAGAAGAAGCCACTACCATAATGTATGTTTTTATGCTTAGTTAGGATATACCCCCTCGCTTGCCTGACCTCTAAGACACAACAACACAAGAGTTTTATCATAGTATGTGGTCAGAGAGAACGTAACATGAAGGGGCGATGACCCTTTTTTGTCCGTTTCCGCTCTTAAGTTATGTTATGTCCTTTAATACCCCGTTGGAAAACTTGTGGGCCCACATGGCACCATAATGTCCCCCTCCACATGTCCCCTCTTATGTTTGTATAAATTATCATAATACAATTTGCTAACACTCTGAGGCAACAAGATGCAATGTATATAAACAATTAACCCTGATTTTAAAGTATCATGACATTTATGAAAAGAAACATGTAATTAACTGACCTACATTAGATGTCGTTTACATGTTTTCGAGTCTGTGGTCATAGTTTAGTAGTGGAAACGGGACGCTGGAATCCGGCGCGGACGTGGGTCCGCCTGCTCTCAGAGGAGCGCCTTGTGTGTAATGTGGTGACATAACAAACAGAACAACATGTGGTAGAGGTGTGCCCCATAAACACAACACATTATAAACCTTTACAGATTTAATACCTGTTCATGACGTATTCTCTAATTTCAGTGATGTAATAACATCCAAAAATTATTCATGAAGTTTTAAATAGTTATACTTAAGAAATGCTATTCTTCTCCGTAATGTTTATTTATTTTTTTTTGTCTTTCATAGGGACGTAGATCAGCTGGCTGTGCCTTGTTTGAGTGTTATGGTGTTTAGTATTTTATCGTCGTAGTGGTAGTTTTAGTATTGTATTTTTGTTTGGACTACAGTTTGTACTCAAAATTTGTTTGGGAATGTTTCATTTTTTTGGACTTTAAATGTTTTGTCTATTCATTAATGTTATTGTATGTCAGTTTTATGTATAAAGCCTGTGGTCATAAATATCTATCTATCTAATCTATGTGTGTGTGTGGTGTATGTGTGTGGATGTGGTTGTGGGTGTATGGTGTGTGTTTGGTGTGTGTGTGTGTGTTGTGTGTAATTCACTAGTTGTACTCATCTAGTTTGTATTTTACAGGCCTGAGCATGCTCGTGTGGCCCGTCGCCATATCAACATTTTTAATTATCATTCCTGCTTAGTGGTTTTTTAGTGTTGGGGAACCACCACCCCGAGAGCCAGGTCACAAATCACCCCCGCTGACACCCGTACCCAGTCACTGCTGGTGGGACAGGGGCTCCGGGTTTTTAAAAGGAACCAAAACCCATCTGTTCGCCTCCGCCCAGGGATCGAAACCAGGGACTTCTTCGGTGTGAACCGGGCGTGCTTCCCCTTCAACCACGGAAATATGTTTATGTGTGGTGTGTGGTGTGGCAGAGGTGGGGCACCGCAAACGCAAAATCCGCAAAAACCCAAATCCTTTACGTTTCCGCAAACGGCAAGTCCGCAAATGTCCTTGAAGTTTCACACTTCCGCAACCGCAAAGTCCCGCAAACCACAAACCAATTATGTGATTTTTTTTTCTCTGCTATATTGCAAAATGAGAGCAACCTTTTGTGGTAGTAATTTTTTTTATATTATTCAATAGTCACTTAATTGGCAATTTTTATATCTATATAGATATATATATATATATATATATATATATATAATATATAATATATATTATAATTAGCACATTTTGGTTCATAACTTACCCCACAAGCCGCCCCACAATGTTGTAGCTCACATTTTTACCTTCCCCTCATTTGTGACACTCACTCAATATAATCAACTTAATTGCACACTAGGGGTAAAATAGTAATTATAGGTCACTACACGCAAATTATAATTATCAGTGATATTCCATCAGGACATTAACCTCAGACTCCTCACTCCAGATACCTCTGGTGATAGCTCCAGCTTGAGCGGTCCATGTCCCTTCATGACGACCAAGTCTTCTCATAATTATTGGCGGTTCAGACTCGCTGGGTTCCTTGGCCTTGATGATGTCCGCCCCGCTGGGGAGAACAGTCTACCTTCTCCACGGCTGCAGGGCTGGTTAATGCTATGGAATGGGTTATGATTTGCTTTAACAAAACACAGCTAAACCCAATGCGGCACGGGAGAGGGCAGGGAACCATTGGCCTGCTCCAGCACTTGCCCCTCTGCTTCCTCTGAACACCCTACCATCAGAACGCTCAAGCTCTTATCCTTTCCCCTTCATGTTGGAGAGGCCGGAATTAGAGTTTTGTGCCCTCTGTAGCTGTGGCTCCTGGGCTCCTCAAACCTGGGCAGTAATAGATACATTGTAATTATATAGGTATAGTACAAATATTTTAAGTAATTTGAGTCACAAAGAACAAATTGTAACTGTCTACTTTAGAAATAAAAAAACGGCGGCCCTAGATTTGTTTTTTTTAAATATATTATTGCCCCTTTATCGTAAATATATACATAATTTATCAGCATGACACTCAGAGTGGTAATATAATGATTTAATTAATAATAAGTAGAATCTAAATAAAATCATAAGTCTCACTTGTTGGGTGGATTTGCTGTCATCAATCATTGGGGTGGGGCATACGCCGGGGGGGCGCGTTGCCTCGCCCACCCCTACGACGACAACTTCCCGGGGTTCCACCACTGCGCGAGTCCCCCATGCAGGCTGTGTATTCTCTCCCTATTATGTCCCATCTTCCTAAAGCAAGAGTTTTATCAGTATCTTTACGCTTTCATCCCTTTCACGTGTAAAACTCTGGAACTCTTCCTCCTGTTTCTATTTTTTTTCCCACTTTCCTATGACTTAAATCTTTTCAAAGGAAGAGTAACAAGACACCTCCCGAACTAATTTGGCTCACTCCCTCTTTTTTATATTATTTATCTTACTGTCTTCTTATAGGAAACTGGCAACTAAGCGGCTTTGTGTTACCCCATTTTTTTGTGCTCCTGCCAGTCCTTTGATATTGTAAAAAGAAAAAAAAAAAAAAAAAAAAAAAAAAAAAAAGGCTGTCCCTTCCCATACAAGCAACTCTCGACAGGAAGCCATCAACTTTGCCCCAGCCCACGAGTCTGTGGGAGCCCCCTTGGCCTCCTCCACGTCCGATTGTCCTCTACAGATTACAACCAATGGTAAAAGATCGGTTTTCCAGGTAGCGTGCCCACATGCCCAATTTAGCTGAAGTTGGCGCTGACAGACTATGCAGGTTATAAGCCTCGATTCAGTTCCTCACGGTTTGCAAATCCGCTGATTTGACCACGTAATCATCCCGCGATATACCCCATGATTTGCAGCGAAGTACACTTATAGTTATTACCAAAGGCATTGATTCGTCTCTTCACGTCGCTAATTTAGTGTCCATGTCCTCACATCCATGAGTAAGAACGGGATCACGTGACTTGAAGATACGATCTTTTTGGTCCTCCTGCAACAGGTACCACCGACAACGCCAATTACTTCCGCTGAGTGAGGTCCGTAAACACCGTGGGCTTATGCCAATCCGTCCGTAAGACTTCTTGACGTGACGCCGCCGTCATTTATGGACTGCGCTACCAGGTATGTTAAAACTTTCCAAGATCTCATGGTCCTCCATCCGCCACGCAATGACGACTGTACTGTTTCATCTAGTAAGCCTCCAAAACACCTGGACCTGGTCTTGAGCCAGGAGAAACACCTCAATCCCAAAGGCTTTGGGTCAGATTGTTAAATGTCACCTTTTCCCTTCCCATACCGGGACCGCACGACGAGTTCTCTGCGCTATAACGGGAAGCCAGGGTAACATTGAATCCTTCCGCGTCCCTTTTCCCTTCTGTAGTCCCCGTCACGGTAGGTTGGTATGGCTGAAGGGGTACTAATTCACGTCTGTCTGTGTGCATGTATTTCCTTCAGAAAATCAGTGGAAACTTGGTTGGGAATATAGTTAGTGTTCTCTAAACCAGGAAGTGAGTCGTGACCTGAATTAATACGAAAGTACGAAAACAAGTTGCCCTGCCCCCGCCCCCGCTCCCGACCCCGCATTTGCCAGCGCGCCGTTGCCCAGACGCCAGATGCCACCGCTCACGCCAGCCCGCCCGTGTCCTCCCGGTGAGTTTCAAACCACACACTCCTTTTTTTATTTACGCACAAAAGGAATTTTCGCGTTCGTCGATAAACACAAGTAAAAAGTAACGACAAAGTTCACTAAAATGGCTTTTAATCTATCCAATAATGGGATGAAAAGTACAGAGGAGATCAGCAGCCCGCGAAGGGAATGGTGAAGAACTGGTCCTGTGCTTTGTCTTCGTTTCTTTACTCCACCGCGGTGAGCGACGATATCCGTCGCGGCTCAAAACCAGTTTTTGACGGTAACAAATACGTGACAAAGACATTCTTTCACCGAGAAGACCAATCTGACAATCTAGTCCTTTTGCCTCCTCGTGCAGCCGCCTCGAGATCCATCACCAGGACACTCTCAGCGCCTCAGCAAAGATTTCTGCATCATCGGCAAAACAAGATCAGTGATCTTGGTGTTGCCGAGGGATGCTCCACAATTACTTTGATTCTACAACTTTTGCCCAATACCCAGTCCATATAGTGTTGAAAAGTGATGGGGCAGGACGCACCCTTGGCTCACTCCTGTATTCCACAGGAAAAGAAGCTGAAGACACCTGCCACTCTTTTACAGCACTCTCAGTCCCAGAAGTACAGGAATTGCCTGTGGGCCATCTACGAATTATATTTTTGATCAAAGAGGAAGAGTCACTGGTGGCAAGCAGTGTTCTCTGGGTACTGTGCGCGTAGCCGCGCAGGAATTGTGCTCAAATTAAGAATTTGCGACATATTTTGCGTTTGTGCGGAAGTGCTTTCCTCAAATGGCAGATCCGCAAAACATTTACACTTCCGACACATTTCCGCAACGAATTCGGACTAGTTCGCAACGTTGCAGAATTTGCGGGGTTTTACGTTTAGTGGTTTTGGCCGTAAGTGCCCTCTGGCCCCTCTGTGTGTATGCATCTAGTTGTATTCACCTATTTGTATTTTACAGGCCTGAGCAACGCTTGTAATGCCCCGTTTCCATTCAATTTTTTTTTTTTAGCATTCATCCTTAGTACTTAGTGCTTACATGCACCCACGGGAGGTGGTTCACAAACCCCCGCTAAGGCGCTATTTACACGGCACTTTTTTCTGCTCAGAGTCAGCTGCTCATGAGCAGATTTTCACTGGCTGCCTCAACGAAACTATTACACGGTGATCTGTGTTTTGATGGAGCAAATGGCATACAGACCTGATGGGGGGGGGAGGGGCGGTCATGATACAATGATCATAGCGCTTCCTAGTAATGTGCTGTCTTGTAATGGAGATAGCTTTATTTTTTGGCGCAAAAAAAAAAAAAAAAAAAAAAAAAGTATACTTTGTGTTAAAGTTAGGTTAGGTTTCATTACAAACCCTATAAGGGTTAGGTTAGGTTTATTTTTCATTTAAAACTTTAAGGTTCGTTAGTTTTTCATTAAAAACCTTTTTAGGTTTAGGTTAAGTTTTCATTAAAACCTTTAGGTTAGGTTAGTTTCATTTAAAACCTATAAGGTTAGGTTAGTTTCATTATTACATTTTTTTTTGGGGGGGGGGGGTTGCGCAAATAAAAACTCTCCCATTAGAACACAGCACCTTATTGTAAGCCAAGAAAAAATAGGGAAATACTTTGGAACTCTCATCCTTCCGCTGTTGACTGAACTGAACATACCGCACTGTATTGATGCTTTATTGTACTCACATCTGTAAAGGGTTTTTCCAGCGTGCGCTTCAGCCTTGGTTAACCCCACACGCTGCTATGAAATATGAGTGCCTCAAAAAATTCTAAGTCCAGTTTAGGTTTAGGTTAGGTTAGTTGTATAATCTTTGTGGTTAAGGGTTAGGTTAGTATACTTTGTGTTAAGTTAGGTATAGCCTTTGTGGTTTAAGGTTAGGTTAGGTTAGTATACTTTTGTGGTTAAGGTTAGGTTTCAGGTTTAGGTGATCTTTTGTGGTTTAAGGTTATGTTTAGGTTAGGTTTAGGTATACTTTGTGGTTAAGGTTAGTTTAGGTTTAGTATACCTTTGTGTTTAAGGTTAGTAAAAAATACTTTTGTGGTTAGGGTTTAGGTAGGTTTAGAGTTTTGTATACTTTGTGGTTAAGGTTAGTTAGGTATAACTTTTGTGGTTAAGGTATGTTAGGTTAGGTATACTTTGTGGTTTAAGGTTAGGTTTAGGTAGGTTTATGTTTACTTTGTGGTTAAGGTTGGTTAGGTTAGATTTTTACTTATAGTGACGTTGCTGATTTTTTTGGGAGCCATAAATCACGTTATATTTTGTGCTTCACTCACCCAAAAACCCCGTATTTCCTTTTCCCCGCCAGTTCTCCAGCCTTGTTGCTATAGGGGGAAGAAAAAAAAAGATAGGGGTGAAGGACTTCTCCAACGTTTATAAACCAAAATAGTTGGTGTCTCTGAAAACGACCGCGAACTCTCGTCCCATATACTACCAAAAGTTGTTTCGGTAGTCTATATGAAACCATACTCGTTTGCGTTACACTCAGCGCAGAGTTGAACTTGACTACTAGAGTTTAACGAAATGACCACCAGGTATGTACGAAAATACCTCAAAAATCAGTGTACGAACTAACTACTTTCAATCAATATACCATTAAGAAAGTTTTTTTGATTAGGTTAGGCCAAAGACTTTTTGGATTCTTTAACTTCCTGGTAATCCCGTGAGTAGCTTCATTGGACCACTGTGGCCCGCCGCCGTACCCCGTGGGCCGTGTGGTACGGGGCTGACGCCGTTATAGTGGCGAGAAAACTACGCGTTTTCGGGGGGGGGGGGGGGGGGGGGCATTCTTTGGCTCAGACACACACAACTCGGTTGCTAAGACTTACAACTCTTAGACTCTTCTCGGCTTTACCATATACACCACGAACCTGTCCACTACAACACCTTTTACGGCCTCGCCAACTCTCACCTGTCCGCCTGGTGTATCACACCGTAAATATGACCTAAGGGTCAGGCTTCTAAGGCATTGAAAGGGTGCAAATGTTATCTTTTTTAATGTTTTTTTTTTAAAAACAAATAAAGGCTATATATGTTCCATATTTAGGATGTGCCTGAACTAAGTCAATCAGTAAGCTTTCCATTCGTCTGTCCAGTCAGCAGCATGTTGATGTCTTTTTGAGTTTTAGAAGAAAATGATCTTGCAATAAATAATAAGTCATCCACTAATTCGGTCCTTATAACAGAAAACGTTTTTGCTCACTCAAATGACGAGCAAAAACAGCTTCGAAGTAGTTCTCTGTTTGCTCAACCAAACAGGCTTTCATCGAGCAAAATCCTCAAAACTGCTCAGTGAAATCTGCTCACTGAGCAGAATAGTGCCCGTGTAATAGCCGCTTAAGTTCAGGCACATCCTACAATACAATACAATTTCATTTCGTACTCTAGTAGTAAAGTTCAACTCTGCGCTGAGTGTACGAAACGACTAGGTTTTTCATATAGACTAGAAACAACTTTTTGGTAAAAAGGCGAGATTTCGCGGCTTTTTCAGAGAAAACCAAACTTTTTTTTTGGTAAAATTTGGAAGAAGTCCTTCACCCTATCTTTTTTTTTTCCCCCTATAGCCAACAACCCGGGGAAACGGGGCGGAATAGGGGGGGTTTTTTTTGGGTTGGGGAAGCAAAATATAAGTGATTTATGGCTCCCAAAAAAATCTCAAAGCATATAAATTTAAAAATCTTAAACCTACCTAACCTTAACCAGAAATTTACACCTAACCAAACCCTAACCTAAACCTTAACCCACAAAGTATACCAAACCCAAACCCTTTAAACCACAAAGTATACTAACCTAACCTAACCTTAACCACAAAGTACTAACTAACAACCAAACCTAAACCTTAACCACAAAGTATACCGAACCTAACCTAACCTTAACCAAAAGTATACCTAACCTAACCTTAACCACAAAGTTACCAAAACCTAACCTTACCACAAAGTATCCTAACCAAACCCTTTAACCTAACTTTTAACCACAAGTATACCTAACCAACCAAACCCTTAACCACAAAGTATCCAACCTAACCTTAACCAAAAAGTAATACTAACCTAAACGTAACCTTTAACCTTAACACAAATAAAACCTAACATTAACACAAGGTATACCCTCCCAAAAAAAAACCAAAAAAAAAAAAAAAAAAAAAAAAAAAAAAAATCCAAACACACACAAAGTTATACCAAAACCTAACCTAACCTAACCTTAACCCAAGGGTATCCTAACCTAACTTACCACAAAGTATACCTAACCAAACCTACCTTAACCACAAGAAACCCTTTAACCCTTTAAACCACAAGTATACCTAACCAAAACCAAAACCAACCTTAACCACAAAGTATACCTAACCAACCAAACCCTTAACCACAAAGATACTACCTTAACCACAAGTATACCTAACCTCCCCTACCTAACCTTAACCACAAGTATACCTAACCTACCTAACCTATAGGATTTCTTTACCAGAAGTGTTAAAGTAGAAGTGCGGAAGTTATTCTAAACTTTTATCTCCCCTCTAGTCGGGCCCTCACCTAGACTATGCATTTCAGTTTTGGTCCCCCATATTACGGATGGATAAGTGTTGTTAGAAAAGTGCAAGAAGGATCCCCCAAAATGATACAAGGGAGCGTAACTTTATTATGAGAGGAATTGAAGTTTATTAAAATTACACTCACCGAGAGACGCAGAGTAAGGGGCATCTGATAGAAGTTTTTAGGTGGATAAAGGGATTTTAATAAAGGAGAGGTAGGAAAAGTTCTTAGGCTTTTAACCAGGGTGAACAAAAAGTAACGGATTCAAGCGGGAAAAAGCGTAGATTTTTTAAAAAGGAAATAGGGAAAAACTGGTTCACAAATAGGGTGGTAAAATGAGGGGAAGGGTTTCCTCAGTAAAAACAGGTAGTTAGTGGGGGAGTCATTAGGGAGCTTTAAAAGGGGGACTGGATGGGTTCAGGGAGGGGGATGAAAGGTGGATGTAGTAGTGTTATGACAGGAACTACCACGGTAGGCCTCGCGGCCTCTTGTAGCTTCCCTTTTTTCTTATGTTCTTATGTTCTTATGTTAAACCCACCAACCGGGGCTTAGAATTTTTTTTAAGGGACCTCATATTTTATAGCGGCCGTGTGGGGTTTTCCCCCGCTGAGCGCAGCTGGAACCTTTACAGATGTGAAATACAAAAAGCATACAATACGTGCGGTAGTTCCTTTCGTCAAAGGGAAAGGATGAGTTCCAAAGTATTTTTTCCCTATTTTTTTTGGCCTACAAAAGGTGCTTTTTTTTAATGGGGTTTATTTTGCGCCCAAACCCCCCCCCCCCCCCAAAAAAAAAATTAATAAAGAACCCAACCTAAACCCCTTTTAAAGGTTTTAAAGAACCTAACCTAACCTTAAAGGGTTTTATGAAACCCAACCTAACCTTAAAAGGTTTTAATGAAACCTAAGCTAACCTTTTAGGTTTTAATGAAAATCCTAACTTTAACCACAAAATAATACTTTTTTTTTTTTTTTTTTTTTTTTTTTTTTTTTCTGCGCAAAAAAAAGCTATCCCCATTACAAGAAGCAACGTTTATTAGGAAGCGCTATGATTTTGTATCATTCCCGCACTCGGGGTCTTGGGGAATTTTTGCTCATCAAAACACAGATCACCGTGAAATAGTTTCGTTGAGCAGCCATAAAATCTGCTCAGAGACAGCGCTTACTGGCAAAAAAGTCCCGTGTAATAGCGCCTTTTACATTGCTACCGTAATAACCAAAATTCGCCAGGAAAAGGGTTTCTTTTCCATGTACAGAGTGTGGGGGCGTTAATACTTAAAATACAAACCTAGACAACACTAAAGTCGCCAGGAAAAGGGTTTTTTTTCCTTACAGAGTGTGGTGGCGTTAATTACTTACATTACTCCAAGATAACCTAAAGTCGCCAGGAAAGGTTTCTTTTCATGTACAGACGTGTGGTGCGTTTAATACAACATTACTACCGTAGATAACCTAAAGTCGCCGGAAAATTTACTTTTCCCATGTAAGAATGTGGGGCGTTAATACTTCATTCCCCACCGTAGATAACACTAAAGTCGCCAGGACAAGGGTTTATTTTCCCCGTACACGTGTGAGGGCGTTAATACTTACATTACCACCGTAGAAAAAAACAAAAAGTCGCCAGGACAAGGGTTTCTTTTCCATGACACACTGTGGTGGCTTTTAATACTTAAATATACCTAGAACAACACAAAAGTCGCCAGGAAAAGGGTTTGTTTTCCATGTACAACGTGTGGTGGCGTTAATCCTACATTACTACCATAGAAAAACACTAAATCCAAAGACAAGTTTTCTTTTCCATTACAGAGTTGGGGGTGGCTTTAATACTTACATTACTCCCGTAGATAACCGTCCCCCAGGACAAGGTTTTCTTTTTCCATGTACAGACGTGTGGTGGCTTTAAATACTTACTTTACTACCATGAAACACTAAAGTCCCCAGGAAAAGGTTTTTTTTCGATGTAGTACAGAAGGGGTGGGGCGTTAATATTACATTACTAACCGTAGATAACACAAATCGCCAGGAAAAGGTTTCTTTTCCATTTAAGAAGTGTGGGGTTTTAAATATTACATTATACCGAGATAAAAAATAAATCCCCCAGAAAAGGTTTTTCTTTTCCATGTACAGACTTGGGGCGTTAATAATTACTTACTACCGTAGAAAACACTAAATCGCCAGGAAAAGGGTTTTCTTTTCCAGTACAGACGTGTGGTGGCTTAATACTTACATTTCTACCGTAGATAACATAAGGTCGCCAGGAAAGGTTTCTTTTCCCATGTACAGACGTGTGGTGGCTTTTAATACTTACAAACTACCGTACACAACACAAATCCCCCAGGACAAGGTTTCTTTTCCATTAAAAACGTGTGGGCGTTAATACTTACATTGCTCCCATAGATAACACAAAAGTCGCCAGGAAAAGGTTTCTTTTCCATATCCCCCCCGACGTGTGGTGGCTTTTAATATTTACATTGCTACCGTAGATAAACACTAAATCGCCAGGACAAGGTTTATTTTCTCATGTACAGACGTGTGGTGGCAGTAATACTTACATTACTCCCGGTATATAACAAAAAAGTCGCCAGGCAAGGTTTTCTTTTCTATGTAAGACTATGGTGGCGTAAATACTTTACATTACTACGGAAAAACATTTAAAGTCGCCAGGACAAGGTTTTTTTTTTCCTGTACAGACGGTGTTGGCTTTAATACTTACATTGCTACGGTAAAACCACTATAGTCGCCAGGAAAGTTTCCCCTTTCCAGTACAGAAGTGTGGTGATTTTAATACTTACTTACAAACCGTAGAAAACATAAGTCGCCAGGAAAAGGTTTCTTTTCGTGTACAGACTGTAGGTTTTAAATATTTCTTTTGCTATGTAGATAACACTAAAGTCGCCGGGAAAAGGTTTCTTTTGATATACAGAATGTGGTGGCTTTATACTTCTTTCTACCGTAGATAACATAAAGTCCCGGGAAAAGGTTTTTTTTCCCCATGTAAAGACGTGTGTGCCGTTAATACTTCATTACTACCGTAGTAAACACTAAAGTCCCCCGGGAAAAGGTTTTTTTTTCCATGTACGGGAAAGTGTGGTGGCTTTAAATACTTACATTTACTACCGTAGATATCACTAAAGTCGCCAGGCCCAAGGTTTCTTTTCCATGTAAAAAGACGTGTGGTGGCGTTAATATTTTACATTATCCTAAATAACACTAAAGTCGCCAGGACAAGGCTTTTTCCTTACGACGTTGGTGGCGTTAATACCTACATTACTACTAGAAAAACACAAATTTCGCCGGGCAAGGTTTTTTTCCATGTACAGACGTGTGGGGCGTTAATACTTACATTACTACCTAATAATACAAAATCGCCAGGAAAAAGGGTTTTTCTTTTCCATGTACAGACGTGTGGTGGCTTTAAACTTACTTTACTACCAAAAGATAAACTAAAGTCGCAAGGCAAGGTTTTTTTTTCCCATGTACAGACGTGTGGGGGCTTTTAATACTACATTACCCCCGTAGATAACATAAATTGCCGGGACAAGGTTTCTTTTCCAGTACAGAGGGTGGGGGGGAGTTAATACTTCATTGCTACCTTAATAACACAAAAGTCGCCGGAAACAAGCTTTTTTTTCCCAAAATGAAAAGACGTGTGGTGGCATCAATACTTACTTTCTACCATAGAAAACAAAAAAGTCCCCCCAGGAAAAGGGTTTCTTTTCCATGTACGACGTGTGGGGGCGTTAATATTCATTACCCCGTAGATAACAAAAAAGCGCCGGGAAAAGGTTACTTTTCATGTCAACGTGTGGGGGAGTTAATACCTAATTACCACCGTAGATAACCTAAAGCCCCGCCAGGAAAAGGTTTTTTTTCCCATGTCAACGTGTGGTGGCGTTAATACTTATTTTGCTACCGAGAAAACACAAAAGTCCCAAATAAGGTTTTTTTTTTCCATGTACAGACGTGTGGTGGCTTAATACTTAAATTGCAAAACTGTAGATAACACTAAAGTCCCCGGGACAAGGTTTCTTTTCCCATGTACAAAAATGGTGGAAATTTAATTCTTACATTACTACCGTAGATAACACAAAGTCGCCAGGATAAGGTTTATTTTCCATGTACGACGGGGTGGGGGGTTTAAATATTACATTACTCCCGTAGTAACACAAAAGGGTCCCCAGGGAAAAGGGTTTTTTTTTTCCTGTACAGACGTGTGGGGCGTTAATATTTTTACATTACCACCTTAGATAACATTAAAGCGCCGGGGACAAGGTTTATTTCCTGTACAGACGTTAGGTGTCTTAATACTACATTACTACCGTAAAAACACTAACTTCGCCGGTAAAGGGTTTCTTTTCCATATAAGACTGTGATAGCTTTAAATACTTACATTGCTACCGTAACAACAAAAAAGTCCCGGAAAAGGTTTTTTTTGGGGGGGGATGTAAAGACCGTGGGGGTGGCTTTAAATTACATTGCTACCGTACTAACCTAAATCGCCAGGACAAGGTTTCTTTTCCATTACAGAGTGTGGGGGCCCTTTTAATACTTAAATTACTACCATAGATAACAATAAAGCCCCGGGACAAGGTTTTTTTTCCCATGTAAGACGGGGGGTGGTGGCTTTTAATACATAATTGGTCCCCTAGTTAACATAAAGGCCCCCCCGGGAAAAAGGTTTCTTTTCCATGTACAGACTAGGTGGCTTTTAATATTACATGCTCCCGGAAAGATAACACTAAAAATTTCGCCAGGAAAAGGTTTATTTTCCAGTACAGACGTTAGTTCGTTAATACATACATTACTCCCGTAGATAACACTAACTTCGCCAGGTCAAGGTTTCTTTTCCATATACAGCCCCTTTGGGTACGTTAATATTTACTTTGTACCGTAGACAACACTAAAGTCCCCCAGGACAAGGTTTTTTTTCCATGTACAGACGTGTGGGGGCCTTTAATACTTACATTACTACCGTAGATAACACTAAAGTCGCCCCGGAACGGGTTTCTTTTCCATGTACAGACGTGTGGTGGCTTTAAAAATACTTACATTGTACCTGATAACACTAAAGTCGCCAGGACAAGGGTTTTTTTTTCCAGTACGACGTGTGGTGGCGTTAATATTACATTACTACCATAGAAAAAATAAAGTCGCCAGGAAAAAGGTTTTTTTTCCATGTACAGACGTGGGGTGGCTTTAAATCATACTTTGGGGTACCATAGTTAACATAAAGTCGCCAGAAAAGGGTTTCTTTTCCATGCCCAACGTGTGGTGGCGTTAATACATACATTTCTACTGTAGATAACAGTAAAGTCGCCAGGCCCAAGATTATTTTTCCATGTACAGACGTGGGGTGGCGTTAATTTACATTATACCGTAGATAACACAAAAGCGCCGGGACAAGGTTTGTTTTCCCATGTAAGACGTGTGGTAGCGTTAATACTTACATTGCTACCTAGACAACACTAAAGTCCCAGGAAAAGGTTTTTTTTCCATGTACAACGTGGGTGGCGTTAATACTTCATTACTACCGTAAAAACCCCTAAAGTCGCCAGGACAAGCTTTTTTTTTCCATGTACGCTATGGTTGCTTTTTAATACTTACATTTGTACCTAGATAACAAAAAAGTCCCCGGAAAAGGTTTCTTTTCCATGTAAGACGTGTGGGGGCTTAAACTTACTTACCACCGTAGATAACACTAAAGCGCCAGGACAAAGTTTTTTTTTCCATGTACAGCTGTGGGTGTTAATACTTAATTACCCCCGTGATAACCCACAAAAAGTCGCCAGGACAAGTTTTCTTTTCCATGACAGACGGGTGTGGGGCGTTAATACTTACATTGCTCCCGAAAGAAAACATTAAAGTCGCCAGGAAAGGTTTCTTTTCCATGTACGGGGTGTGGTGGCGGTAATACTTACATTGCTCCCGTAGAAACACTAAAGTCGCCAGGAAAAGGTTTTTCTTTTTCCATGTACAAAAGTGGGGTGGCAATAATATTACATTCTCCCGTAGATAAACAAAGTCCCCAGGAAAAGGGTTTTTTTTTTTTCATGTACAGAGGTGGTGGCGTTAATACCTACTTTGCTATGTAGTAACACAAAAATCCCCCAGGACAAGGTTTTTTTCCATGTACAACGTGTGGTGGCTTTAATACCTACATTGCTATAGTAAAAAACCTTAAAGTCGCCAGGACAGGTTTCTTTTCCATGTCAGAAGTGTGGTGGAATAATACTTACATTACTCCCCGAAAGCACTAAGCCCCAGGAAAAGGGTTTTATTTTCCATGTACAGACTGTGGGGGCGTTAAATACTTACATTGCTCCCCTAAATACACTAAAGTCGCCGGGACAAGGTTTCTTTTCCATGTACGACGTGTGGGGGCTTTAAAACCCCTACATTGCTATGTGATAACATACCCACAAACCAAAACCCCCGGGCGGGCCTACGTAGGCATTAAGCGGCGAACGGCGGGGCCACCAGCGGCAAACTTCCCCCCCGAATGCCCGCCATAGGGCGCTGGTGTATTTCAGAGAGGATTTTTTTTTTATTGAAAATCAGTGAAAGAATTTGAAAAATTTATTCTTTCTATGTGTAAACATTATTAAACAACATTTATTGAAGATTTTTGATGTAGTATTACATCTGTGGTGAATAACACGGCTAACCTCCGTATGCCCGCTTGGTTATATTTGAAGTGTCGAAAGTTTTCACTCTCACGCAGCTCATGCACGCAGCGGCCAACGAACGAGCCAGTCCCCAGTCGGCTCGCAAGCGCTAAAGAGGGAGGTTGTGCCGGTCGTGTTCCCGCCCGTAAGGATTTTTAAACCTCCCTACCTTTGCCCAAACCCATCGTCATTACCGACAGAAAGTTTATATATAATATAATATATACACTACATATATTTATGGTGGGAAGATGAGAAGGGAAAATTATCTCGCTATATATATTTACATGTGTTTAGTGCGACAGTGTGTCTTATTGGTTTTGTTCTCGTGCCATTTCAGTTTTTTTTGTGTGAAGCCCGTTGCCTACCTGCCCCCCGCACCTTTTTTAAGTGTCGGGAATTTAAAGTATGTTGGGGGTTCGTCTTAAAAAAGTCTTGCATTTTTTAAAAGGGCGCCCCAGCCCTTTGGGCATTAACCTTTTCGCCCCAATTGTGACTTATGCAACTTTAGGACTGCGCACTGGTTGGCTGGAAAGAGACTCACGGCCCGAGGGCCTACTATTAAAACCCTTCCCCGCCCGGGCTGGCGACGCCTGCCGATGCCCCGCCAGGGAACGCCAGCCTCG
Source organism: Chionoecetes opilio (assembly GCA_016584305.1). Classification (NCBI taxonomy): domain Eukaryota; kingdom Metazoa; phylum Arthropoda; class Malacostraca; order Decapoda; family Majidae; genus Chionoecetes; species Chionoecetes opilio. The sequence continues at coordinate 145,722 of JACEEZ010025167.1, forward strand.
GGAAAATCCTTATTTTTTAAAACACTGGTTTACGCCAACCCTGGCAAAACGCCAGGGTTGGCGGACGTGAGTGTTCGCCAGCGCTAACCTTCTCCTATTCTTGCTCGACTCTGCGAAATGGCGCTTGAAATCGCGGGAAATTCAAGTTTGATTACATCTACAATCGACACCACTGCTACGAGTGACGATGCTGGCTCTCTTAAGGCAACTCCTATATCCACTGTGGATAAGGGGATGCTCATTGACCTCATCAAGGAGTATATTGAAGGCATAAATGACAAAACTACCAAGTTATATGCCGTGACTCGTGCAAAGATAGGGTATTAGTTCGGTAGTGGGCTTCCAAAAGTCCTAGGATTCTTACCTACATTTACATACGGTACTCCGTAGTATAGTGGTTAGCACGCTCGGCTCACAACCGAGAAGTCCCGGGTTAGATCCCCGGGCGGAGCAAAGATAGATGGGTGGTCTTTTTTAAAACCCGAGCCCCTGTCCACCCAGCAGTGAATGGGTACCGGGTGTTAGCCGGGGGTCTGTGACCCCCCTCCCGGGGTGGTGGCTTCGGCCAACACTAATTGCTGCAGCGGTAGATCACTACGGTTCTGAGGAATTATCCTCTAAACAAACAAACAAACAAACAAACATCATCGTGTAGAATTATTCATTATGAATATTTTGAACCCCATTTCCCATGGTGCAATTGAATAATAATGGTGTTACATGTACTACCGAAAATCTACCGTTATTTCAGCCATAAACTGTTAAGTTAGGTTAAATTAGATTAGGTTAGAGGTGGGGTTTGGTTTAGTAACAGATATCAAGAAAAAAAGAAAATTATCAATACTATGGCAGTGCGAAGCGGAGCAATTAAGGTTTGCGGGGCGGGGCGGGCACCCCCACACCTGTAAACAAACATTTATTTCCGACAAAAACGAGTGCCAGATTCATTCAAAACACATCAAAACTATTCAGGTAAACTAAGTTTCGACCTCGAAATCAGTGAATGCCCACTTCCGAAATTTTACCAAAGATAGTTCTGATATTTATAATTTAAACTCGCTCACTACTTATCTAACGTGCAACAATAGTTATATCATATACTTCCAGTAGTGATATTATTAAAGATCAATCACCACTTAACCTAAAATGCAACAGTCGATCATATACTTCCAGTAATTGTATTATTGAATATAATTTATCCCCGCTTAACCTAACATGCAGCAATCGATCATACTTCCAGTATCGATATTAAAAATCATCACTTTTTAATGGGGATTTGGCCTTAGTTGATAGGTTAAAATGTAGGGTTAGATTAGTGAGTCTAAAGGTAGGGTTAGGTTAGTGAGTAAAGGTAGGGAGTTAATATTTTCCTATCCTATAGGTTACAGGGTGTTTCGTACAAAAGTTGTTTCGTAGCCAGGTTTTGTTAGTTGTTTCGTACACTGACTTAGTTTTTTTCGTACATTCGTGATGTCGTTTCGTAACTCTAGTTCAACTCTGAGCTGAGTGTACGAAACGACTATGGTTTCATATAGACTATGAAACAACTTTTTGGTGTACTAATCTACTGGTGTACGAAACAACTTGTGTACGAACTGACTGCACCCGCTCCTATACACTCTCCTTCCTACTAAAAGCATCTTATATCTCTGAAAGTAGTGATTTGCGACGGAAACTCATTGAGATAATGTTTCTCAGAATCTATTTAGGTAGACAGAAACCATTCATCATTTAACCTAACATCCCCACTTAACATGCTACACACTATCAGATATTTCCAGTAGTTATATGAATAATTAAATATCGTTCACCACTTAACCTAACTGCTACACACTATCAGATACTTCCAGCAGTGATATAAATCATTAAATATAGTTCACCACTTAACCTAACCTGCTACACACTATCAGATACTTCCAGCAGTGATATAAATCATTAAATATAGTTCACCACTTAACCTAACCTGCTACACACTATCAGATACTTCCAGCAGTGATATAAATCATTAAATATAGTTCACCACTTAACCTAACATGCTACACACTATCAGATACTTCCAGCAGTGATATAAATCATTAAATATAGTTCACCACTTAACCTAACATGCTACAATCAATCATACTTCCAAAGGCAATTGTGATATTAATCATATAATCTCATTCACCACTTAACAAGTACAAAGACAAAACAATATATAGGTTTGTGATATTAAACATTAGGAAATGTTTTCAGTATGTTTTATTACCAACCAACTTTTAATTCCAACTCAGTCTCGCTCAGGAACAAATCTAGGCTGTCTTTCTGTCTTTCACAGTTTGTCTTGGCAATCTGATCCATTCTGCTTTGGCTGGATCAAGCACTTCTATATCTTCAAAATCTAGCAGGCGTCCATAATCTGGAAATATATATTGAAACATATAATAATCTAACATTCATTTAAATATACTGTAAGCGATTTTAAATCAGAGAAAATAAATCACCCAAAAATAAGTATCAGATAAATTCAAACATATTTTAAAACTATTCATGACAAAGTTTCGTCCTCAAAAACAGTAATGCGCATAAATGAAAATTTAGTTAGGTTAGTGAACTAGCAAGGGGGTTCCGGGGGGCCACAGGCCCCTAGTTATATCAGTAGGGTATTGTTCAATAGTGAGTATTGATAAAACTGCATATTTACCTTCTAATTGTAACAAAAGTTGAACTAATTCACAATTTCATCTGATTAACCATAATAAATAAAAGGTATAATATTTTACACTAGGACCAGTAATTCCCTACACAATTGGGAGCAGGTTTGTTTCCTTATTGTATTCTTAGGAAACTTTCTCTCAATTGAGCTTCCATCGCAATAATTATTTTTTGGAGATATTAATATAACATCCTCTTTTCGGGAGAGAGGAGACAAGTGTTATGGCCACCTCCCTCTTCTTCCTTTGTGCCTGCATCGCCTCTATTCTTCCTTGCGCGGACATTTTAATGAGGATTTGACTTTAGTTAGGTAAAACATGGGGTTAGGTTAGTGAGGTATGGAGGGGATGCATCAATTCGTCACAAGTCATTTCGTTACACCAGTAGATTCGTACACCAAAAATTGTTTCGTAGTCTAATGAAACCATAGTGTTTTGTACACTATCTCAGAGGTTCGAACTTTACTCTAGGTTACGAAACGGACAATCACGTATGTACGCAAAAACTCAAATCAGGTGTACGAAACAAAAAAAACAAAACCTGGGTAAGAAACTCCCTGTAAACAGTAGGTTAGGTTAGTGCATTTATGATCTTGGTGTATGTTGTAATCTTTACGCTCCTTATGGACTTATAAATAAAATGTGTAGAAACCTGGCCGTACCATTTAAATCAGCCCAAATAGTCTCTACACATCATATAACGACCTTATAGGAATAATGCCTTTGAAAAGTAGCAAGTTAAGTTATCCTTCAAAGATTTCAAAGTCAGTGGAAGTCTTCTTTAATCATGCTAAAACAAAAGGTCTTTCACTAATGGACTATCATCTAAGTTGGAAAAGTGCAAAATTTACTTCGATGAACTCTCGTGCCCTGAGCCCGTGACAAATATCCAGCTGAGGTTTTCCTTGGTAACACACATGATTATAGTGAAATGTGGAACCTAAATAATTTATCTTACCAACACTATTCCTAAACATAAGGGATTTTTGTGTTATGTTTCACTAACCAGGGTAGGCAAAATTTCACTATCGGTCCACAGATTATACCTCACCAATTTGAATAAATTAATTAGATATTGTGCTACTTTATGTGCCTAATTATGATGCAGTCAGCTCCATTTGAGGCAAGGTCTAGGCGTACTTGGGGCATTCCGGCCTTAGAACATAATTAATTACATTCCTCTCCTGCTTTAAGATAGGCTACTGGCACCGTATGCACTTTTTGAAGCATCACCAAAATATGTGTAGTTGTGGGGTTGTCGCCCATCAGTATTTTATTCTCCCTACTTATCGTGAACTTCATTTATCTTATGAACTAGATTTTATAGTCTCCATTCTGTTGTATATTTTCCCATCAAGGGGGTATCCCAATCTAGTGGTTCTCCCAGACCTTTTGTAAAGACATTTACCCCTATAGTTATTGGGCTCACTATGCCCAAGGGTTCAAATACTTGGCTGACTTGACTTAGAGTATTCTCTTTGTTAGGACACATCAGAAAAAATCTGGACACTTTAATCTTGTTCCATCACTTTACATTCACCATATCTTAACCACTGATGGACCTCTGGTGGCGTATAATTAATGGCAATCTCCTGATTGATCCCTTCTAGCCTTGGAGAATTAGTATTCCAACTCCTATAAGGGGAGGCTGGCCTTCCCGTGCATACTTTACTAGCCAGGTGATAAATTTGTATTAGTTCTTCCTTGAATTTATCGTCCCATGCAAATTATTCCATATAAGAAGTTTTCCCTAATTTTTTTTTGGGCTATCAGAACCCTTAAATGGTACTGAATGTTTTTATTAATAAAAAGGGGCTTGAGCAAGAACCAAACAGAACTGACTTAAACCTATATGTGGCTAAGAGGTATCTTCCTGATATATAATTTTCAGGCCCATAGGAATTTGTAAAATTTCGTCTTCTTCCCTTAGAACTACTCTTAGGAAAGCCTTAGGATATCAGCCACATAGGCGGAATTCACTGTTGAATTTACTAGGACCATCTCCTTGGATTGGACAAGAGATTCGGTCCTGTCGAAGGTAGTCAGTTAAGCTAGCTCTTTATTTAGGTTTGAAACAACAATAAAACTATTCTAATGGGGGGTTGAGAGTTACTTGCACTGCAGGTGTCGGTGTAACAATGTCCTATATAATGATTACTGCTCCGCATTTTTCGATAAAAGTCATCCTTTAATGATCTTGAATGATCTTATCACAGCATCCCAATATTTAGAATGATTTTCTTCAGCTTTCTTATTGAACTATTTAATAGGCTCTTAACTCTCCCATTGTGTAGTAATTGGAAGGTAACACCCAGGGGCCATTTATTTGCCAAGGTAGACCTATTCATATTTACCATTTACATAATTGACAGTAGTGATCATAGTGATCTATCAGATTTTGATCCTCTGTAGGTAACTGTGCAGGTATGGATACCGATTAGGTTCTAGGAATCCCATAATTTATGCACGGGGATATCCCCTTTTTCCAATAACTCATTGATTTGAGTGGGTACTAATGAAGTTCCTATTTCTAGCAAAAGACGGGGTTGTGCATGGAATAGGAATGCATTCTCTTTGTGTGGCTGGTGAGTGGTTTTTGGATAGGTCCCATTATAACATCACCACCGCACTGGTGAACATGGAAAGTTATATCTGTTGAGACCTAGTTATGAATCGCCCAACAATCAGAGCCTATTATTAATGGTGATGGAACCATCAACCATCTCAAAGGAGTGCTACTAGCTAACTCATTTTCTTTAACATTTCCGCTGTGATTTAGTCCTTTTTACAGTTTAAATTATACCGAGTATTAACTACAAGCAGCTACCTAAAATTTATATTTCTTAATTGGACTAGTGGTCGCACGATGTCAAAACTATGAGCTTCTTTGTGGCAGAAAGCCCGAAATGGCTAAGTTCACCTTGACTAATTATACGTAGTTGTTAATAGATCAACTATCTCTTCGCTAATAAATGATCTTTGTGCACCAATGTCAAACATTGTGTCACAATGGCTGAATTACCATTGTGGGCTACCTTCAATCTGCACGTAGGGTCGGCGGATGAAACTACTCATACTAGTTACTGCCATTTTAACGACCGTAGGGTCGTCTCACATCACAATTAGGCATAATGCTATGTTGATGAATGGATTTTCTACACTTCTTACAAATACCAGGAATAATAGGACAGGATTGGATGGGCATGTTTACCACTTAAGGCAGGTTACGGCAGTTTCCCAGCGGCCATAACATTTGCGCCTAGTGGAATAAATATGGGTATATATTACAGTGGAGGGTGGATGTCTTCCTCGCAGAAAGCACATATTTTCTGATTTCACTGGTAATAACCCTATATTTGAGAATGACCTGTTCTGTGAGTAGGTCTTAGTGGTGGTTTACCGGCCTGGTCTAGTTTGAAAATAACTACCGTTTGTTCCTTCCCATCGTAACTTAGTAGGAGGCGGGATACTACCCACAATGAGGGCCTTTAAAACTCTAAAGTGGCTGATATGATGATACCTTTAGGTCTAGTATCTCAATCTCCTGTGGGGGTGTTCCTGCTCAATACCTTGCAAATGTTTGCACTCTTGTAATAATCCCTCCTCTATTGCTGTGTCCTGTGAAATAATTACTATTGTACCATCTGATTAAGCAGGTCTCCGCATCCTGGTCGTTAGTTTCCCTCCCTATCATGAATACTGACCATCCAGTCTGACCTGTCAAGGGCTTATGAGGCTCAAGGCTTTAGTGTGCAATTTATAGTTATTTCTGAACTCTTCGAATCTCTGTGATTGTGAGAAGGGCTCAGAGATCCATTCAATCAATCAATCATGGGACATACGCCGGGGGGCGCGTCGCCTCGACCCACCCTACGACGCCAATCCCGGGGGTCACTCGCCGAGTTCCCATGCAGGCTCCTTTCCTACCACGCAGCTATCGAAAAGAAACACAACTTGCCCAAGCCACGAAGCCTTGTGGGCGCCCCTCTTGGCCCTCCTCCACGCCGGATGTCTTATTACAGATTACAACCCGATGCGGAAGGATCGGTTCAGGGTTAGCGCGCCACATGCCATTATAGCCGAAGTTGGCGCCTGACGGACTTATGCAGGTAATAGGCCTCGATTCAGGTCTACGGGGCAATCGCTGATGACACGTAATATCCCAGCGAAACCCCATGATTTTGCGAATGACACTTATACAAGGCATTGATTCGTCTCTTCAAGTCACTATTAGTGTCCAGTCTCACAACATCGAGTAAGACAGGGATCAAAGCGCTGAAGATCCGGCATTTTGTCCTTCCTGAACAGATACCACAACGCCAAATATCCCGCTGAGCGAGTCCATACACCGTGGGCTATGCCAATCCGCCGAAGGACTTCTTGGACGTGACCCGCCGTCATTATGGACTTGCCCCCCCCCCCCGTACAGGTATGTAAAATTTCCAAGACTCAATGTCCTCGGCCACAGCATTAAACAGACTGTACTGCTTCATCTAGTAAGTCTCCAAACACCTGGACCTTGGCTTGAGCCAGGGAGACATCAAGTCCCAAAGGCTTGGCCTCCTCGGTTGCAGCCGCCCGAGAGCCATCACCAGGACATCCAGGAATCAAGCAAAGATTATGCATAATCGGCAAAAAAAGATCAGTGATCTTGTGTTGCCGACGGAGCATCCACAAATCACTGTCATCTACACCTTGTCCAATACCCAGCTCCATACAAGCGTTGAATGAAAAGTGATGGGGCTAGGGACGACACCCTCGCCTCACTCCTGTCATTCACAGAAAAGAAGCTGGATACACCTGCCCCACATTCACAGCACTCTCAGTCCCAGAATACAGACCAGTAGATCCATGAATTGCAGAAAAGATTCTTTGTTATCTGGATCTTATCTTCATAAATTATCTCTAAGAATATTTGAGTGCCACATATACATGGGCATTTTTTACTCGTTAATTCCTTACAGCAGATATGCCGAAACCTCCTCAACTGACTAACAAATAGGTTAATTTATTGCACCTACTGTTAAATCAGTCTATCATCAATCAATTTGAATTTATCCAGAAGAATACCAATTTTCCCCTTCAAAATGGCGGCAATGACAAATCTGGTAATTTAAGTTGGCGGTAGAGAGGCTTTGGCTGGGGTTTCTGATGACGCACTAATTCTCAGATTGAATACCGTTTCCATTGTATTTTGTTATCTTGATCATAACTTGGTTCATAAGTAATTATTAATGTATATCCCCAGCTTCTAATTAATGAAAGTAAGCCTCTTCATAATTATCCATTCCGTTTTAGCATTAGCAGACCTGTCTTTAAACGTTATTATAGTCAATAGGGATAGGTCCAGCTGCTACCTCACACTTTTTATATATTCGTTGTAAGCCATCCTAAGGTAGCCCGCCTATTGCTTTAGTCCTTAAGCCATCACTCTCTAATGATTAGATGAAATAAAAAAACAATAAAAAAAAATAAAAAAGGGTGGAGTACAAGTTTACGAGTAAGCGTTCCCTAATTAATGATTTTAATTAAGGGTGATTGTGCCATGACTCGGCCCTACGACGCGCGAAGCCAGGCAAGATAACCATCCACACACTTTATTTAATGTAACTAACCCGAAAAACATTGTGTTGGCGGATCGTAGCTTAACAAATGCGGCCAGTGTGCCGTGCTGTCTGGGACTCGGCGGTGAGAGTATGGCGGCCAAGTGCGGCGGCCAATTCAAGGTTGTTTACCAAGGGGCGAGGGAGAAAAATGGTGGCTATATATCGTACCCCCCAGAAAGAGAAAACGGTGCGGTCATGAGGCCACTAAAGTACTTCATTTAGACGTGCGTCTGTGTCAAATAAATCAGCACGACCACGGTTGCCCCGGAAAGAGCCCGAGTTACACAATTCCACCGCCAACTCGCTGAGGGCATTAAGCTGTGCCCCACAACGGCTACCTATACATTCCAAGATAATCCTCACTCGGGGCACCAAAAAATGTAGAATTAGTAATAATGACTTGACGTAAAATACATTTGTTGTGCGACACGGCAATACTTGCATCCTGAATGGCATAGCAAGAAAGCTATGCCCTTCCGAGAGCTTAGCACCCAGTCACAACCAACACGGCGACGATATATGTGTGCAGACGGTCAAGCGGCGGAACGGCGGTAGTAGCGAGCCCTCTCATCTCGGTGCTTCGTACTTTACTAACCGCCGGCTTCCCGCGCTGCACACGCTGCACACATATATCGTCTCGCGCACAGGTTGCAAAGGGTGCTAAGCTCTCGGGAAAGGCACAAGCCCCCCCGCTGCACCCAACTAGGATGCAAGTAGTACATGTCACATCGCCACAAAAAATATAGCACAGAAACACCCCAAAATTCCCCAAAGTATTACATTTGTTCTCCGAGTCTACGCGCATCTCTGTATCAGGCAGGGGCTGTGATCTTCATGAGGTGACGTACGCCGAGGCGTGGGTGCGTAGTATGCTGGTCGCCAGTTGTATTTGAGAGCTCGAGGGAATTACAGGGAGATTTTGAATGCGGATCATTAAAAAGGGTGAAATGGAGGCCAAAAGTGACAAATATTGTGACAGACTAAATCATGGCTATATTTTGACGCATTTAAATAAGGAATGATGAAATGGTCTGGGACGATTACTTTACATGGGGCACTTGCACTTATGGGCAGGTATTGAAAATCTCTCTTTCTCTTCTTCTGGCACGCCGTCAGCGCCGAGGGAGAGGTCCGCTCTGCGACGTCCGTGCCGGGAGATTATTACCTAACCTAACCTTTTAACGGGTGGGGGGCTCTGCACCCCTCGTAGGTAGTTGTTAAGTAACAGGAACTACCTCGCGTAGGCCACCCAGAATCCTTGTAGCTTCCTTATTTTATTTTGTTAATTATGACCAGGGGGTTGTAGGTATGACAAGACTCACATGAGGTCTGAACGGTTTTCTGGGAAATACAAATTCGCAAAAAAATCCATAATACTTATGTGCTGAAACTGTGCTAGGAATTATCTGCAATGGAGTCCATGATCGAAAATAATGAATAAAAGTCCTCCATGTGAGTTGCATGAAAGATTATTGCATGCTGGTGTTATAGTATGTAAAACAACTTTATGCAAATCAAAATTCAATATTCTACTGATAAATGTCACAAATCAAGGCATGTATAAAAACAGCTTTCAGTAAAGATTTACATTCCTTCTGTTACATTCATCCAGATAAATGAATGAGTACTGAGTATCATATCTCATAAGACATCAACCGGTTACCTTACAATGAAGATATTAAGCGCTGTATTTAAAGTGAGAAGCTGTGTACAATTGTATGTAACGTGTTGTAGTTAATGTGTGTTACCTGTGTCCATACTTTTAGCAATCAAGCAGATGCATCGCCGCCGTTTGACTTGCCCATACAGAAGCGATTACAACAGAAGCATTTAGTGTACAGGGGACTCTTAAGCCGCGGTCCAACGAGCACTTTTCTCCCGGCAATAGCAAGCCGGAAGACAATGCCGGAGTCAAACTGGCTAAGATTGCGATTTGAGTCAAGTACAACATGTTGGTGACTTCTCGGCTGAAAAATTCCAGGAAAATTCCCTCCACCAACGGATATTATTTGACATTTCATTTTTTAATGCACGCTCTTAATTCAAAATACATAAGCTAAAATCACACACCTACATTAGTGGCAAGAACCAATTACAATACGAATTATGAAGTCTTGTAAATGTTTTAAAACATTTGAAGGGATATAATAACAACTTAGGAAGATTCAGAGTTATAGGGAGGTTTCCCCTATTTTCTTTGCGGCTGTCTATCTTTTTAGGGGATAATGAGGACAACTTATTGTTGCTCACTGAAGTTTCTACATACACATAAATCCATCGCAAACATTCACCACCCTATTTCGTGAATTAATTTCTCCCTATTTATCCCTATTATTCCAATAGACGCTTTCTTAGATACGGATTGGCTCACCGCGCGATTAAACGATTAGCTAACAAATTTGCGTTTAAAACTCGGCTAGCCCATGAAAGGTCTGTTGTGACCAAATATCGTTAAGAAATTGCCTCGGCTGAATATTGCCGGGGGAAAAAGTGCTCGTGTGCCGCGGCTTTAGGAACAATTTGAGACCATTTCCAGCCTTGCCGCTTTCGCATGAAAAAAATTTCATTTTTAACCCTTCTATTTGGGGTATTTAGGCTGCGCTCCGGCAGCAATGCGATATTAAGTCTGAGAGTCGATTTGATATTTAGGATGTAAAACCTTTTGCCGTCTTTTACATGAATAAATACTCTGGGGCTCCCGCTCTGTATGTACTGAAATTAAGAAGAGGTTATACTTTCAGTGAAGTGTTATTTCAAAGTTAAACTTTTTTTTGTCCAAAAAATGTTCTCAACAGAATTCAGGCAAAGAACCCCTTCTTTATTTTCCTCGCATTGAGCTTCCTCTGATTGTTTCCCCAGATGAGGAGTCATTTACTTCAGAAGTCAGACGATCAATGAAGAATGGTCCAAATGTTTTGGATGTACTAAAGTTTGATGGAAATGAGTCACCTGATGGTTTTGGGGTAAAGTATCCCAGAAAGAGCCTGGTTTTTTAGATCTGGCCAACTTTGCACTGGGTGCTCTTAGAAGGCCCCACTCCAACGCTGAAGTGAAATGGTGTTCAGCAAAGTTAATCTATTCAAAACTAAACAAGAAAGACAAAAAACCCAAAGGGACAGTAAATGGAAGCACTTCTCTCAGCTGGTTGCATAAAAAGGTTCGGGGGCCCAGTGTCAATGTACTCCTTCTAAAGATATTTTTTGCCTGAATAACTAATCATGCACAGTTTACCAAAGTTCACAGATGATGATTTTGAAGAAGAAATTAAGTGATTGTTAATTTGATTGATTCATTATTTAAGTAAGTTGATTACTAAAAATATATAGTTATTATTTTGTTTTAGAAAGCTTTGCAAGCAACAGTCCATATGTCTATTTGAAGATCTGTTTATTTTCTTGTGTTCATATTGATTCCCGGTATCTAGAATGACTTTCATATTTTTCCATTGCAATTTCTGTTTTGTAAAGAGGATACATTTTCTTTGTAGCCCTAATTTGAATCCTGCAAAAGAAATAGCAGGAATTTTCAATAAATACATATAATTAGCAAGCCCATACGAATGCATTAATAATAATGTACAATAAAAAAGACGATAATTTGTACCTTGTACGGTAATTCTACTAAAAAAAAACATCATTTTGGGGAGCCGGTACGATAATTCCCAATTGGAAAGTGTGGCACACTGCCTGCGCCCTGTAAAACGTGCTTTGTAAGGAACCATTAAACCCCGGGAGACAACTTGTCCGCAGCTTGTGACTGTCAGAGTGAATAATCCCAGCACTCATCGGCCTGGACTCTTGGAGGAGTTTTAGAACTTCGCCTTTTTAAGATGTCTACTCTGCAGCTGGCCCTGACACCAACTATATGCCCCTATATACTCATCCAACACGTACTTTTAATGCCTGATGCTTGGGAGAAGAACAAAATATAATTTAATGCAATAATTAGGATATTACTATAGAAACCCTAATTGGGTTGTAGTTCGCTCCGCATCACGGAAACGTCACCCTGGATGCAGTACTCCCCCTCTTACCTTGCTGCCTTGTTCTTTAAGTTTGTTAGATAGTATGGTCCAAATGCACTAAGGAGGCCACGCCCCCTTGTACCTGATGGTTTACGCAACGTATAGAATTGTGAAGGCTAACCAAACCAAGTAGTGTTGTTTAAAGTGGGCAAAGGCACTAAGGAGGCCACGCCCCCTTGTACCCGTTTGGGTCATGGTTACATGGTTATAAGGGGGCGGGGCCCTCCTAGTGCATTTGGCCAACTACATTTAGGATAGCGTGTCCGAGTAGCGTTCTCGGTGACCAGAGTTCGATCCCTGATTAGAAACCAAAATCTTTCTGCACCGTCGAGTGGCCTAAGAAACACGCACATGCCCTCCCCATTAACTCTATTTTTGATTGCGAGTGCATCGAAGGAAGAGGGGGGGGAGGCATGACCCTCTAAAGGTGGGGTCCGACAGCTTTTTTTAGAATATTTAGCCGGCAATATTCAGCTAAGGCGATTTCTTGCCGAGTTATGATACACGGACTTTCACAGAGCTAGCTGAGTTTTAACGCCAATTTGGCCCTTTTAGTTTTAATCGGCGCGGGCGCCAAGACGTATTTGAAGCAGCGTCTTTTGGAAAAATAGGAATAAAATTTGGGGGAAACTGGTTCACAAATAGGGGGTGAAAGATTGGGAAAGGACTCATGTTATAGAGGCGTCATGAGAGCAGCAATAAGAAAGGTCCAGTCAGCAAACCCTAAAAAGGTAGACAGCCAACAAAGAAAATAGGGGAAGACCATCACTGACTCACGAAATCCTCCTAGGCGTTTTATATCCTTCAAAATGTTACAAAAAATGTACAAGACTTCACAATTATCTTGTAATCGGTTTTGCCACTATGTAGTTGTTTATTCAGCTTATGTATATGAATTAGAGCGTGCATTAAAAATGAACGTCAAATAATATGCGCTGGTGGTTGTTTCACTGTTTGAATTTAGCCAAAACTCGGGAATTTTCGGCCAACAGACACGAGCAGGTTCATCTGACTCAAAGTTGCAATTTAAACCCCAGTTTGTGCCGGGATTGGTCTTGCTGGCTGAATTGCCGGAAAAAAGTGCTCGTGTGACCGCCGCTTAATGATCTAATCCAGGCGTCACTATAAAAACCCTACCTGCGCCACGACGGGCGAAGGCCAACATCACAGCCCTCAAGTGAACCTCCCGGGCCTACCTTTCCCAGCCTTAGAAGTCACTGCTTACAGGCGCTATAGGCATAAATGTAAAAAAACATTAAAAATAAAAAATAAATTAAACTACAATAGAAAAATATCTGCCTACAGCTACCACACCCGCCGTGTTCCCGCCCACTAAGAGTGTCGCAGGACACAAGTGTAGCTGCCCCGTGATGGTCTCGCCTTCCCTAACAGCAGGTTTCCCACCCTTTGTCCTTCCTTTAATTAGCCCTCTGAGGGCCCCCTTGTATCACTGTCCTACGCCCGTGAAACCCGCATACCTCATCAAGGGACGCAAAAAAGCGAAAAAATGAATCGCAACAACGTTGAGCAACGCGGTAAAAAACAAGGACCTCCTGGGCCCGCCACTACAACCTGTGGGGATCGCCTCGGTCACAGGAATCACGACACAGTGTTACAGTTCAGCTAAATCAGAAACTAGCTGTTAACACGGAGCACTGGACTAAAACCCGCTCACTGGGCTGCCAGGTCCAGAGAAACATTGAAAGTGAAAGTGGTGAAGCCCAGGGGGCGCATTTTCGAACACTGCTAAGATGTTCTTAGGGGACTAAGAACATCTCAGCGCTAGTTGGACATTTTTGAAAGCAAAGCTGTGCGTAGCTTAGGACGGCGGATCGAGTGTAAGCTAAGCAAGGGTTGGGGTCGTCTTAGCCCCCCAATTTTCCCCCGTCACACAACAACAATGGAAACCACAGAGCTACTTGCAATTAGTCATCGTGGCCTAAAAAGAGAAACGCCGCTTCAAAGACCACTTGGATCCCTTACACCATAGTGATGAAGACTCTTGAGACACTACAGGGTCCCTCGACAAGAGATAATGGAGCTGTGTGATGAACTTGAGCCATTTATTGGTCGTCCAACCCAACGATATCATGCCATCCCTACTCATACTAGGGTCTCTATAATAAGAGGGTACCGCCACTCATAGGCCCTATGTTAAACGCTACTGGGCGCCATCTTGCTACCAGGGCCTCTTCGTTCACCCAAGACCCGGGGAAGTTCTCAAGGCATGACCCCGCAGTATATCATGTTATACATGTATAAAGGATATACTCTTATCTTCGGGCTGGTGGTGGCTTGGGATGGCAGAGGGCTGGGGGTGGCTTGGGATGGCAGAGGCTGGGGGCGGTGCCTTGGATGGGGGGTTGGGATGGCAGAGGGCTGGTGGGTGGCTTTGGGATGGCAGAGGGCTGGGGTGGCTTGGGATGGCAGAGGGCTGGGGTGGCTTGGGATGGCAGAGGGCTGGTGGTGGCTTGGGATGGCAGGCTTGGGATGGCAGAGGGCTGGTGGTGGCTTGGGATGGCAGAGGGCTGGGGGTGGCTTGGGATGGCAGAGGGCTGGTGGTGGCTTGGGATGGCAGAGGGCTAGTTGTGGCTTGGGATGGCAGAGCGCTGGGGGTGGCTTGGGATGGCAGAGGGCTGGTGGTGGCTTGGGATGGCAGAGGGCTGGTGGTGGCTTGGGATGGCAAAGGGCTGGGGGTGGCTTGGGATGGCAGAGGGCTGGGGGTGGCTTGGGATGGCAGAGGGCTGGTGGTGGCTTGGGATGGCAGAGGGCTGGTGGTGGCTTGGGATGGCAGAGGGCTGGGGGTGGCTTGGGATGGCAGAGGGCTGGTGGTGGCTTGGGTTGGCAGAGGGCTGGTGGTGGCTTGGGATGACAGAGGGCTTGGGATGGCAGAGGGCTGGGGTGGCTTGGGATGACAGAGGGCTGGGGGTGGCTTGGGATGGCAGAGGGCTGGTGGTGGCTTGGGATGGCAGAGGGCTGGAGGTGGTTAGATGTGGCGGGTAGCACATCACCAAGAGCATCCTCAACCTCCAGCTGCTCTTCTGCTGTTAAAGCTTTTTCATAAGTAATGAGAGACAGAATTGTGTTTTCAGTGTTAACAATGGGAACTTGTTGCAGTTGAGAGGCATCTGTCGAAATGTATGAGGAAGTAATAAATATACCTTAGCAACATGAAAAAAAATATACGATAAAATTACCTTACAGTTTATACGACAAATATGAAGACTGATAGGAGTTTTGTGTATGTAAGTGTGAAGTGTGAGAATGGAAGTGTGAAAGTAAATCGGATTTAAGAGGAAAATATTGCCTGAAAAATAGATAAATGGAGAAGTACCAGAAGACTGAATGAAGTCACTCATTAATTATTGTTCCAATATACAAAACAAGCTCATATACATGTTACTACCATAGTTTCCTCTCACTTTCTCAGTCCTATTCTAAAACTGTTAATATCTTCATGGATGGTGAAGTGATTAGTCTCGCAGAACTTGGGGGACTGGGTGGCTCAGTGAGAGAGAGAGAACTTGGCCCGTGACTGCCATGGTTGCAAATTCAATCCTCGATCCTAGCAGTTACTCGTTGAGTTTGGTAGCACTCTCTCGGCACCTCACCATGGTTATGAGGCCTTGGTAACCTAGCTCTGTAGATTTAATAATCTCCCTCTCTACTTGCAGACCTGGGATCTACAGGACTGCATTAGCATAGTTTTTAATTCTTTTCAGGGTAGATGACACCCAGCCCTTATGGGTTGAGCACCACAAGGGTCACAGGCCACATTGGTGACCAAACGTTAAGGGTGCATAGATAGCTGAGATGGATGAGTGTCAGTTTCCCTGGCCAAGTTCTAAAGCTAGGTCAATGCAGGCCTGTTGATCCGAGGTCTGCAAGCTAAATAATTTCACCACCACCAAGGTGGTTAAATAATTCTAAGATAAATTGGAAAATATGAAAGGAGAGGTAAATATGGTAGTAATACGTATACACAGGTGACTAACTCACCTTGAAATACAATCACGATGGGTTGCTCTGTCTCCATGCCACCAGCAACCCCTTCAATGGCTGTGTTGTCAATTAGATCATGCACAGTTTCTTCCAAGGGAGTGAAAGGTTTGATGTCACTTTCACCTCCACCTGATGGAATAAGAACATACTAACATAAGAAAATAAGGAAGCTACAAGAGGCCACTAGACCTACACGTGGTAGTTCCTGTTACTTAACACAATACCTATATCCACCTTGCATCCCCATCCATGAAAGTGTCCACCCTCCTTTTAAAGCTCCCGCAAATAAGAAACCGTGGTTACACTCATTCATTAAAAACCCTGGGTATACAAATCCTTATTGTCTGAAACATAAAGATAACCTAATCTAACAAAGCTAACCACTTAAGATTTGTTTTATTAACTGCACCATTATTGGGAGGGCCCGTTTTGATGTACTTTGTATTAATTTGCAACGTTTTCCTTGGACATCACTAACTACTTTTCGTTGTGGGATGGGAATATAAAAAAAAACCTAGTGATTTCCTCGAAAGACATCCACCTGATTCATTCAGAACATAATTTTTTTTTCTTCAAAAAGGAATAGTTTCATCCAGAAATGGATATGGTTAGTATTATATTAACATTATACTGTAGCTATATTCTTTAATGCTCCATTGTCAATGTTGTCAACTTATTGCAAAATTATCCATAGAAATACGAAGGCTTGCCCCACCAGCTAGTAGGTTAATCGGCAGTGGCGGAACTGCGGAGGGCCACGTGCCCCCTCATTTCAGGGGTTCCCCCCATTTGAATAAAATTACCAGTAAATAGGCGTTCACACCTAGTGTGAAACGTGTTCGAGTTCGTATTCCGTTCAGTTCTAGAGTAAAATTATTAGATTGTAACACCAGCGCATGAGGGAGGGAGGGAGGAAGTAATAAGTAAACTGCAAGATTCGAGAATAGAAGCCAAAAATGTAACTGATTTGATAAATACCACATCACATGCAGAAGCCTGAATTGATACTGGCATATACTCTTGACACTTAACTTTATACTCCTGACATAATACTCTTGTCATGCAGTAAGGTCTGTGTAAGTAAACTTGATCAATATGTAAAATCCCATTTCAACTTTATCCAGCCTCAAGAATTCATAATAGGAGAAGACCAGTATGGAAATCCATCATCTAGTCAGTATATTCCTATTCTTCAAACACTGAAAAATCTCCTCCACTATGAGGATGGTCTATAATGAAGTTGTTAATGGCCATAAAAGTAATGACACAATTCTAAGAGACCTGTGTGATGGAAGGGCAGTTGCAAAAATTGTCTTTTTAATACAGATCTTTTTAAATCTGCTTTGCAACTGCTACTCTATTATGATGAATTCACAGTGGTTAATCCTTTAGGCTCTAAAGTAAGGAAATACAAATTTGGAGCATTTTATATGACACTTGAAAATTTACCACCAAAGTACAGAACTCAGTTACAGCACATTAA
>JACEEZ010025167.1:168526-187901 GCA_016584305.1 Chionoecetes opilio
GTCAGCGAGATGTTTTCTGTGTCAACAGTCATCGAGATGTACCCATGGGTACAAGGCTTTGATGGTGTAAGTATATATATATATATATATATATATATATATATATATTATATATATATATATATATATATACAATATATTATCAATTATATATATATATAATATATGTATATATACAATATATATATATATATATAATATATGTATATATACAATATATATATATATATATAATATATGTATATATACAATATATATATATATATTATATATATATATATATATATATATATACATATACATATACATATATATACTACATATACATATACATATACATATATATATATATATATATATATATATATATATATATGTGTGTGTTTGTGTGTATAGGAACCCGGTGGTGGTAGTTAGCGCGCTTGGCTCACAATCAAGAAGACCGGCCAGGCGGAGACACTTTGGGCTTGTCTCATTACACGCTGTAGCCCCTGTTCACCAGCAGTGAATGGGTATGGGACGTAAGCAATCTTACTGTCCACCTGTATGTGTGGGTGGTCCTGCGGCAGCAAAAGGCTAACAATCCTGCCCTGTGGGTGGGTGTCAAGTGTGTATTAGTGCGAAATCTTGCTACAAAGGCCAGAAATGGTTACAATCCTTGAAATAATATTTTACCCATACACTCCTTTCACTCACATTCACACCTCTTGCCGCATTTTATATTAATTTTCTTATTTTTAATATATATTATTTTCATTTACTAGTTAACATTGTCATTGTACTAGTATATGCATATACCTATATATATGCTTATATATGTATTCATCTAGTTGTGGTATTTTACAGTTTTACATGGCCTGAGCTACACTCATATGGCCCCGTCTCCATATGAACATTTTTCTTCATTCATCCTTAGTGGTAGCCGAAACCTACATCCCGGTAGGCGGGTCACAAACCCCCGGCTAACACCCGGTACCCATTCACTGCTGGGTGGATAGGGGCTCGGGTTTTAAGAAGAATGCCCATCTCTCTTCGCTCTGCCCGGGGATGGAACCCGGGACTTCTCGGTTGTGAACCGAGCGTGCTAGCCACTACACTACGGAGTACCCTTATTGTTAGATATAATCATTCCGATGACAATCATAAGTTAGATAGCCATCATTGTTAGATAAACAGGGTTTATATGGACCAAATTTTTAAAACTGGGAATAACTTTTTACCATCAGTCTGCAGGTTGCTGCTCTTAGCATTCCACTGTCTAACGCATCAAGCCAAGCCAAGCCCAAATGCCATTATTAATAACTAAATTGCAATCAACATAGCATATTGTGTCATTCATAGCAAGCTTTCATTTTCATGTTTATATTTTCAGACTGATAAATAATATAATTGTTTTTACTGCATCTTTTTTTTTATAGGTAATCAAGGAGTTCGTAAGACTGGAACCCAAAACCGAAGATGATGATCCAAGGGTATCAATCTTGCAAGGATTGGAGAAGTACAGACTTCCAGTAATTGCCCTCCTTAAGAAGAGAAAGTCTGTCCCTTGTCACCTAAAAACTTTGCTGGATCTTTATCACCACTATGAAAGTGAATGTAAGTATTTGGAGTTCAGTGTGTGCATTTTAGTAGTTAATAGTAATTCAATGTTCTTTTTCAGTGTTAGACAAAAAATCTTTCATTTGATACATACTTTTTCAGTTTGGAGAACATCAATGAAGGTGTCACAGTGCTGAAATTCTAAATGCCATATATAAGTTTCAAGGAGAAATCATAAATTGTAACATAGCTAGCTAATGACAAGAATGTTACATAGGTTTAAAGCAGTCAGTGCTGCTCTCTCTCTCTCTCTCTCTCTTCTCTCTCTCTCTCTCTCTCTCTCTCGCTTCACCTATGGCAGAACACTTTTCATACTATTCTTGTATGAACACTTGCTTCTACTAATAGGTGTTTTCAGAACTGATGCTCCAGAGGTCTCTTCTGTAAATTGGTCTTTAGCTGTCCCTGTATATCAGGCAAAGACAGGGTTTTATTTTGAGCTCTTATTGTTAAGTATGTTGCTGAATTTAGTAATACATTAATTTGTTTACAGTAATTTAGTAATTTGTGAAGTGTCAAACCAGGTGTGCAGGCTTGACACTTCCATGCTGCCACAACGCATCAGTAAGGGCATATGGCTTTAATGATCTCTGCCTCACATACTAGGTCCAAGTCCATCCTCCCCACAAGGAAAATTACCCTGTAAAAAAAAAGTAATAGAAAATTCTGCGCTCTAAAAAGCAGATATTGCTATATCTGCATGTGTTATGCAAGGTAAAGGGCATAATTCAAGCATCAAGGTTACTGCTATTTTTATTGCAACTTGCATTGTTATTGCAACCTGCATGCCTCCCCACCACCTGTGGCCCCACTGCACAAGACTTTCTACTCACTCATCCCTACCTAGCCAGTCCATTTTATTAATGCAAGAGTTAACCATTTAACTAGTAAGCTCTGGAACAGTCTTCCTTCTTCCGTAGTTTTACCCATGACTTCATGAGGGAAGTATCAAATCACCCACAAAGTGTAGTGATGTTGCACGTAGGAAGTGAAGTCTCATACTATCTTATTTTGAAGTGGTATTTTAGTGGCCTCCCCCTATCCCCCTTGCATATATTTATTAAATTTATTTATTTATTTATTTTATTTTGCTGTTGCCCTTGGTATGTCTCCTTTTGATATATTATAACATATTATAATATATAGATAACATATAATAGATATATATACATATACATATACATATAATATATATATATATATATATTATATAATATATATATATTTATATTATATATAATTATATATATATTATATATATATTATATATTATATATTATATTATATTATATATATATTATATATATATAATATTTTATATATATATTATATATAATATATATATATATTATAACATATATATATATATATATTATATATATATATAGTATATATATATATATATATATATTATATATATATATATATATATATATATATATAAATATATATTATATATTATATATATATATGTATATAATAATATATCTTATATATTAATTTATTTTTATAATATATAATAAATATAATATATACTATATAGAATTATATTATAATTATGATATATATTATATATAATATATATATATTTATATATATATATTAGATATATATATATAATATATATTATATATAATATATATATATATTATAGTATGATATATAATATATATATATACTATATTATTATGTTCATATTGTGCATGACACACATTCCTGTTTGTCAGATTGTAGTCTTTATATTAAGGTGTATCCATACAAAATATGGCTGTCTGTATACACTATTTTTTACACCCTTTGGGAGGGAGTGAACTACAGATATATCTTTCAAGCCCAAGTGTTATTATGATCGATTTTAGCATGAACATTACAAAGAGGATAGAAAGTTGTAAAACTAATTAGATCATGATTATAATGATAACTATTTTTTTGCCAAGTGGCATGGCTACCTGAATGTATGTATGTATGTTGTTAGTACATTATTGGAATTAGTACTTATTATTTATGTTTCTACTTCTTTTCCACTTTCATTTGTTAGATTTGTAATTATAAGCATCCTCCTATTCCTTTTATCACACAGATGCTTGTTTAGTCACTTTGGGATTGCTTCACCTGCTTGTGCGAAGGCAAATTATGGTTTACCATGTTAAAATGAATAAGATTTTCCAGTTAATGATAATTTATCATATACTATATATATATCATTATATATATATATATATATATATAGATTTTATTTATTATGTGTGTGTGTGTGGGAAGAGAGATGTACAGCTACAATGTAATATGTATCACATATGTTTTTTGTTCATTATATTGTTGATACTGTTATGGTATGTTATGGTTCCCCCTTAAAATGTCTATTTTCTATTATTATTAAATGTATGTTTATTATATATGTAATTCTAAGATATGTAATTATAAGGATAATTGTTAATGATTAATTATCGCTGACGTGTCATGATGATGACGTATGGTAGCTGACGTGTCAGAAAGGTTCGTGAACGCTGAACCCATGGAAGTAGGCAGACTGGTTTTGGACGTCGTGAAGTGAAGACCTCCTTCCTGCGGTAACCCCGCAACCAACACTTGAGTATTGTTCCACCTTTTATATATTATGTTATTTTATAGGATTTGTGTAGAGCTCACACAACTGTACTGTTGTATTAACTGTGTATACTATGTATTCATGCTGGGTAGCAACTTAAAGTTAGAAACTCTTAGGTTAAGTGGTGGTGGTTATGGTATGGTGTCTAGTTATATAGTGACTATTTATAAAAAATTAAATAACTTTGTTAAACCTGGATCACTTTGTGTTTCTGTTTGCCTTGACCCCTAGTTAGTTTGTAATTATGGCATAACAGAATTGGGGCCTGTCCGAGAGTGGTCACTGCGATTGGTGATTGTGTTACGCGACCAGTGATTGGGTTTTTGTGTTAACGCGATGTGTATCACCTGTGATTGGTGATTTGTGTTAAGTGACATTTGTTTGATTCACCTCCGAATGGTGATTGTGCACTGTGATTGTGTTACGTGACTTGTGCTTCACTAGCAACAATGCCTTTTGACTTGAGTAAGTTTATTGCTGAACCATCCGTTAATATTCTGACTGGGTCTGATTTAAAGAAGGCCGAGTGGATCAAATTAGCTCTTCATTATAATGTTAATATTAAAAGTTCATGGAGAAAAGCAGAGATTAAAAGTGCAGTGATTAAGGCCCTTGTTAACATGGAGGTACTGAGTACTGAAGCTTTGAATTTGTGTGATGAACCTGAATCAAGTGAAAGTATTCGAATGCTGGAAATTCAATTAGAGAGAGAAAAATTACAGGATCGAGAACGTGAACGAGAATTTCAGTTGACGTTGTTAGATAAGAAGGTTCAATTAGATAAGGAAAAAAGGGAGGATTTTGATGTAACAAGAGTTACTAAATGGATTCCATCTTTTAACGAATATGATCCAGAAGAGTTTTTTCTTCAATTTGAACATGTTGCAAAAACACTTAGTTGGCCTGATCAATATTGGTCTGTTTTAGTTCAGACTTCACTAAAAGGGAAGGGTTTATCGACTTACCTATCACTTGAAAGTCATCAGCAAAGTAATTATACAACTATGAAAGGTTCAGTACTTCAGGCATATGAACTTACAGAAGAGTTTTATAGGGCAAAGTTTCGAAACAGCTTTAAGGAACCGAATCAAACATACATAGAGTATGGTCATTCCCTAACGAAACTAAAGAACAGATGGCTTGCTGCTGGTGATGTAACTACGTTTGAACAGTTGTGTGAGCTCGTAGTACTGGAACAATACTTAAGGGGTGTACCTCAGGAAGTTAGGTTGTTTTTGCTTGAAAAGGAAGTAAAGACATTAGATAAAGCTGCATCTCTTGCAGAAAATTAGTCTCATTTGCAGAACCCGAAAAAAGGGTTATGAAAAAACAGGTCCTATCCAAAACGAGTCTCAACGTTATAGTACGCCTGTAAGTAATGTTAGTAATAAGAATGTTGCCTACCAGTCCACATATGGTTTAAATATGCGAGGTGGTGCTGAAAAATATGACCTTTTTTGTAATTATTGTAAGAAGCCTGGGCACCACAAATTCAAATGTCCCAAGTTGGAAAACAGGATTCCGGGTAAAATTGAAGCTAGCTATATTGCTAATTGTGTATTCGACCCAACAGATTTGCACAGATCCTTGGGCAACGAGATAGTTCCACATGTCAAGGATCCTAAAAAATTGTTTCAGCCCTTTATTTTGGGGGTTTTTCGTTCAGTCGAAAAGGGTATACGCCTGTTCCAGTTTATATTTTCGGGATACTGGAGGTCTCATAGTGTTGGGGTAAGGATCCTTTCCCTTTTTTATTGATAAATTTTTACATTTGCCCCATGACCCAAGACCCGAATTTTGGGGATACGGTACCACCCCGGGGTGACTAATTTTTTGGTGTTTTTACTTGCTACATTCTTAGTTTGTTTTGTATGATAGCCCTTGCACACTGGTAGCTTAAGGTGTTATCATTTTTCTTAAATAGAAAACACCCTACAAAATTTCAGAATTTTTTTAAAATTCAAATTTGGGGGAAAAGGGAAAAGCCAAAATGTCCAAAAATAATATATAATTGTCCATTTAATACAAGCCTGAAAATAACACAAGCATGCCAGGGTTTTGTACTTACTTTTATGGCCAATTAATCCCCCCATATATCTACTCGACCGAACTGACTGTTTGCTACCGGTTT
Source organism: Chionoecetes opilio (assembly GCA_016584305.1). Classification (NCBI taxonomy): domain Eukaryota; kingdom Metazoa; phylum Arthropoda; class Malacostraca; order Decapoda; family Majidae; genus Chionoecetes; species Chionoecetes opilio. The sequence continues at coordinate 174,865 of JACEEZ010025167.1, forward strand.
CTTCTCAATAGCCTTTTTTCTGGCTGTTTGTACCGCACATGTCCGTACATTCAGGCCTTTGCTGGGCAAGTGCATTAGGGAGTTCGCATGACCGCACACATTTGCAGGAATAGCTGCATAACGCATTGGTGCGGGTGACCTCCCCCATTTGACAGCAAGCTTGCCGTCCTCACTGTCTCCCCGCAGTTGTTGGGTTCGCAACAAAGGCGGCTCTGCAGATTCTCCTCCAGATCGCAGCCGGGAGTTTGCACGTGTGCATGCAAAAGAGGCACCCCTCACAAGGGGGGATTTGTTTTGACTCACCTCCCCACTCTCGCACAGAACGCTCATACCAAGCTTTTCACTCGTTGGGGGGATGGCAGTACATGTGGCAGGTGATTTCCTGTAGCTTCTAAAAGATTCAGGAAATTCCCAGGCGCCCAAATTCGTGGAAAGACCCGGGTATGTCTTGTCCATCTCCCCCTTTTGGTGTCGTCATCTTCCCCCCCCAGCGATGCACTGACGGTATCACAGCCTGAAAGGCAGCATCCATCAATGAATTCCACACGCTGCCCCCCAGGTAGGCCAGTGTGGTAAATTCCGGAATCTTGTCCGGTTCTTCGCCCCCCTTCTGGAACAGGTGGAGGGGATTTGTGGCACATCCCAGACACGGGACCATGAGTCTGTATCCTCTGCGTGTGATGCAGACTTTCCCAATTCTGCTGCATGAAGTGCAGGAAAGGGAGGCGTTGTCTGTTCTTTTTGACTGACTTAAGCTCAGGAGCCTTTTCCCCAGCTCTTTGGTGTCTTGAAGCAGAGTGCTCACATGTGACATACAGCTCCTTGCCCCGAGTTTCCCCCTGTGCTGGGGTTTTTTTCCTTTCTTCTACCAGGAACTGTGAGACTTGCCTTGTTGGGAGGAACCCGATAATTTCCCCACGCGGATGTTGTGCCCGGGTTAAAATGTTCTTAAAAGGGACCCCTGTCCTGCCCCTTTTTTTGGCTCGTTCTGCTTTTTGGATGGTTCTCCTTTGACGTCAACAAAAATCAGCGCCTGCTCTTAGCACCCTCTGGACAACGTGACCAGTGTTTGGCCTGCAAGCTTAAAAAAGGTTGTCGTTTCCCTTCAGTTTTCTGGACCGGGCTCATCCCATAAATTATGGTAGAGAGGGCTCGGGGATCACCTCTCAGGAAAAAAATTCCCTCCAACCCCTGCTAGGGCACCCTTTGTTGGTCTTGCGGAGAGACCCATCACCTGGCAAGTGCCCATGGAAAAGGGCCCCCCAGGGGATGAGCCAAGCATAAATCATTTTGAGTTCTTTTCAGCAAAAAAGGTCACTGGCCAAATAGGTTCCTGTCACCTTAAAGAAGCCTCCTTGGCATGGCCTTTGTGAGCGTGGTTCATTCTGATTTTAGTAAACGTTCTCATTTTCGTCTTCGTCATCGTTCATAAAAACTGTTAGTTGGCGTAGGGTCCCAGGCGCTTTTCCCTTTAAAGGCTTGATATGCACCCTTTCCCCTATTCGTGGGCCCCTAAAAGGGTTTTTGGCAATTTCTGATGGTGCTAAAATCGCAGTTGAAAAACGACAAGATTCCTTGCTCTGCGTTGAAGGGGTTCAACCAGCTGGTCTCCATCATTGAACTAAAGATTGGACATGGGCCCTCATTCTTCTAACCCTGGGCATCGTGGTCTGGGTGGCTGAAGTCAGAATTTTTTGGCCTACTACCAGGGCCCCGAGCTCCTCAAGTATCTGCTCGATACCCCGATGCGGGTAGTACTCGACCCCCCAAACCTTTCAGGGAACCTTTTTGTGCCCCCTGGTGTCGGGGTTCTTTTGTCGTCTCTTCGATGGTCTGGTCCACGGGAACCCGCCCCAAAGGGTTTCTTGCTACCGATCTGGCCCAAAAAGCCCCTTGCTGAAGTTTTAAAATGGCCTTGGGTGTTAAAGGGGCTCGAGACATATGGCATAGTATAGGTCAGGAATCGGCATATTTCCCCTTTGTCATAGGCAAAACACCAGGGTACATCTGTCGGTTGCTCCGGGGTGAAGAAACCATTTTGCCTTCTTGGGGGCCGAACCAGGTCCGCATGATCTCAACCATGTCCAGGTATGACACCAGAATGCAAAGGGGTTTGTTTTCATCTTTGGGGTCTCAAGATAAACTTGGAAGGGCTTCAGGTTTGTGGCATGATTCACCCCCCATCAGCTTTGAAAGGTTCCCTGAGACACTTTGCTGGGGAAGCTTTTGATGTTCTCATGTTCCATCCAGATGGTTTTATGTCCCTTGAAGGGTTTTTTCTTCTAGCCATGGAAGGAGCCTTTCCTCAAGCCTCATCAGGTTCATATACGAGTTTGTGAGTCTCACTCCTGTTGTCCCTCCGGCCTCCATCACCCCTGACACTGTCCTTCTGCGATACACCTGATTCCCAAAACCAATCTCTAAGACCTGCATCCTGAAACCTTTTCCCCTATGGGGAGGGGAGTTTTGCAGTTTGTGTGGAAGCGCCCACCTGATGATAATGTTTTTGAACTTCTCTTTTTTCCAGAGAACCTCGGCGTTTTGGGCCCTAGAGTGCTTGACAAACAGCAACACAATCTGTTAAGCTGAAAGGACTGCATGAGGGCAGTTTTGCTCCGGGATTTCTTTAACGGTGGACTTTTGTTGCGGGAGCTTTGAAGTGGCAGGTACCCCACAGTGTCCGGGCCACTGCAATGTCCTGCGGATTTTGAGTTAAACCCAGTCCAACTGCTGGGGACGGTTCTCATGGTCTGACATTCGAGAAAGAAGCCGATATGGTTTTGGTTTTGAACCCGGGACCTCTTTGGAGTGTCGACATACCAGTCTCAATCCTGGTGGCCCTGCCCGCCGCCCAACATTGTATTTGGGCAAATTGATGCGGTCAGAGTGATGCTTCTTTCTTGGATTTGGTAATCTCTGGGGGGGGATTCTCGGGCCAGGCCTGCAACCTGGAACTGGAAGAAATGCCATTGACTCTGTGAAAATACCTGTCCACTTAGTGTCTCTTCAATGGGTCGAGTTATCCCGGGGCCGGGTTTTGTGAACACACCAGGGTAATGTTTGCGGCAGGGGAATGTATTTTTGAACTTCCCAGCTTCTGGATACAAAGGGCTGACGATCCCCTAAAACATTGATAAAACACAAGGGCCCAAAGACTTCAGATTCGGATCAGTTCTGGTTTCCTGTCAAACATTTTACAGCATTGGACAGCAGACGTGCTTGGGGGGCTTTGTCTTGCCACTGGAAAACGAAAAGACCAAGTCACTGCCAAAGGGATGTGGCAAGACTTGAGCTTTTTTCAGGGGATTTTGACACTCAACTCCCTGTCGCAGGGTGTGCAGATTTAGTGACCTGCAGGAAAACATTCTGATCTGTATCGGGAGGCCGGGTTTGACTCCACTTGCTTTTTGTCTCTTCCTCAGCCTTCCTGCTTTGGTTTAAGATTCTTAGAGTTAGCTCTCTTGCTTTTGCAGATCTTTTTTCATTTTGTTGCTTGGGGGAAAAGGCCCTCCATGAGAGGCTGGTGGAAGAAAAATTTTTCCTTCCATCTGGGACAAAGCGTAGTGTTTCCCCAAACTGGGTTTAAATCTTTCGGGAAATGTTTTTTTGTCGCGGGTTTTCAGTTGGATAATACCAGGGGACTCTGGATCTCTAAGCCTAGATGTGAGGTTTATCATAGCAGTACCCGGGTTTGGGGAATAATTCAGTCCTTATATACAAGAAAGTTCCCTCGGGGGCTTCTATCTCAGCCTCTTCGTGCGTGCCCCCCTTTTCTTTCTTCCTGATTTTCACCTGCACCAGACCTGGCGGCCGCTGGGGATATCTTTTGTGAAGGTTTGTAGCACGACTTGTGTAGTGACCCTCGCAGCAACAAGGTCTCTGCTAAAAAAACCAAGGATTCTCTGGTAGTTTCCTTGTGGCTGCTCTGGGACTTTTCATCTGCCAGCTCAACACACTTGTCTTTGCTGCTTTCATGTACTTTTTTACTTCCTCGCAGAAGAAAAATTTTTGGCATACACCCGCTATTACTGGGGCACCCCTTGATGCCCTCCCCCGGGGGGTCGACGCTTGCTGATTTATCTTGACCCCCTTGGCAAGGATGAACCGTGATTTCTCATTTAAAGACACGACATTTACGGTGATAATTTGTGTGGTTTTCCCCCTTTTAAAGGCCCTTGGCTGCTTCCAGGACTGACCTGCTCCCTATCTCTGCACCCCTGGAAATGTGTTCCGGGAGCCCAAAATCCTGGGGTGACCCCAGCATCGCTGTCATCATCAGAGCAGGGGTAAAAAAGTCAAACCCGTGCTCCTTCCTCGCTGTGGTTGCATCGCCGTAAAACAGTCGCACACCTCAAAAAAATATCACCATTAAACTTACATAAACAAAAAAAACAAAACTTTTACATGGAAACCATTCTCCTATTTTTGCTCCTTCCAATAAAAAATTACCCCCAAAATTCCAAAAAATCCCCAAAAATATGAAATAAACCCCTAAAATGGGGGAAACCTGAAAATACATCGGAAAAACTCTTGTAAGAATAAAATTTAGCTAAAGAGCTTTTAAATATTTTTTCAATTTCTCCCATTTTAGGATTTTATTCCAGTTTTATGGGAAAATACCCAAAATTAAATTTTTTTTGGGGTAACCCCAAAATATGAGGAAATTTAAAAAATACCTAGGAACAACTCTGGTAGAAATAAAATTCTACATAGGTTCCAAATTTTCGACGATGGTGTTTTGATTTTAAAGAAAAAGAGGAAACCCCGACGTCACGCTAAAAATCTTTTTTTTTTGGTAGCACCCCCATTGCATCAAAAAATCAGACAAAGGGCCCAGTGCAGGAAGGCTATCATATTTTAAATGTATTTAAGTCACTCTATAAACATTTTAGTACCTTTCGTGTTTAGTCACCCCAGGGGTACGAATCTGCCGGGCTCATGAAAAAGGGTACCCGTACTTTTGAGGGGAGGGGCGGATCTACCCGTCCCTTAGCAAGGCTCTATCTAAAGACTGATTTGCTTCGCACCCCGTTACAGTTGCCGTTCAAGTTTCATTCCAGTAGAGGGAAAGAACTTTTCTTTTGGGAAACGATGTTGCGGGTTCGGTAGTACCTGACCCTTTTGGTGTTCCTCCCCATTAGATAAAACCCTGTTGCTGAGGTTAAAAAGGGAAAAATTTCCCAGGGTTGTTTCCTGCGTGTGCGTTACACGTAGCCAGGCCCGTGAAAATTGAAAAAGGATGTGGTGGACTCGGGGGGTTTTAAGGGGAAGAGGATGAACTTGGTATATTTTTTGGGATAAAAAAGTTTAGAAGTAACCCAACTTGACCAATCAATTAGTTAAAATATAAAAGTATGATGTTAGTCTTGATCCAAGAATATGGTGAAGGGGTTGGTACTCGGGAAATGTTGATTGACGTCAGGAATCAACCCTACTTTGCCCCATTATTATAAGACCTTAGGCAGGATGAAAGGGAAGAAAGCCTGTTGTTATTATGTGCAGTGTGGAAGTTATGAGGAAGTTCAGACCCCCCGATTACCGGCAGATGAACCTGGTAGATTGAAAAAATTTGGGGTCCCGGGTGTATCGTCCTAGGGGTTTTAATTTTGGCTCATATCATTTGGAGGCCATTAAGATAAAAAAGCTAAATAAAGTGAAAAATATTTCTATTGGCCGGGAATTAAAGTCTGATATCTCCAAAATTGCAGATCTTGTCATATATGCCAGTTTGCCGGTAAACCCAAACCAAGTGATTCCCCAGCACCTTTGCCCCCCTTTCCTGCTGGTCTAACCCTTTTTTCAAGTCACTTTGACTGTGTTGGTTCTCCCCAAAACTAGCAAGGGAAATCAGTTTATGTAACTCCATTGGCCCCGGTCCACACGTTATCCTGGGGGCCGTCCCTTTTAGAAGCAAACTCCAGGACAATTACCCTTTCAATTCCGAATTTTACCCAGTTCGGTCTACCCACAAAACCAAACCCTGATCAGGGCAGCATTTTACAGCCAATATATTCCAAGAAAAGTTATGTCTACTCGGGGGATAAAACAACCTTGTCATCTCATATCACCCAGAGAGTCAAAGGTGCCCCAGAGCGATGGCTCAAACTCTGAAATCCATGCTCACCAATTGCGTTTTAACTGAAAAAGGGTTGGGATAGGGTTTTCCCTAGTTTTTTATGCTAAACGGATACCCGACAAAAAGCCTTTGGGTACTCACCAAACGAAAAGTTTTTCGGTAGAATGTAGTGGACCTTTAAACTATTAAAGGGAGTTGGATAGATGAAGCACAGAAGAACGGGGGCTTGTCCAAAAAAGTGAGGGAGAGACTAAAAAAAGTCCCCGCCTTTGCTGACCAAATTTGAATGCCAAAAAACAATGAAAAATCCACATATGTTAAACTAGGGGGAGGGGGTTTGCAAGGGGGGAAAAAGGTGCTTTTTTATTTACCAGCCCTAATATCCTTTACAAGCCAAATTCAAAGGGCCCTTTTCGTGTACGCAAGGAGGGGGGAACTAAACTATATTATTTCTACACCAGGGCGTAGAAAGAAAAAAAAAATTAGTTCAAACAATCTACGAAAGAATATATGAAGGGTACAGGGGTTTACGACGAAGGGGAATGTTGTGGTCAATTTGAAAGCAAACTAAGAAGTGGTAGAAAATGATTTCCCCAATAAAGGTAGATGTTAACTAAAAAAATTGATGTATTAAAATTTCACTGGATTCAAAACTAGGTCATTTTAAAACATCTCAACAAATTTCAATTAACTCCCTTTTTTTCATGAGTTTTTAAAGATAATTTTTGAGTTCCCAAAACCAACTTCAGTTGTAGAGCAGATATTGTACTAGTTGATGGTGCTGCCCTGGAAGCAAGCTCCGTTCGTGTTTTTTCCAGAAAAGAGGCAATTTTAAAGACGAGTAAATTTTTACTCGTAACATTTGGTTGAGCCTATAAAAAGTGAGGGGCGTCTCCTTGTGTTTTAAACCTAAGCCAATGGGTCAATGAGAGGTTTTCCCTAAGCGTGTAAAACTTTGACGAAAGGAGATTTTTATCCTCTCCTAGGGGTTATGATATAAGATTTGTGGGCATGCAGTCTTTTTGACAAAATGATATTTTCGCGGCTACTATCGGTACCTTTTTCTGAGAGAAGTAAATAATAAGTGCTTTCTTTCTCCAAACGGACTTTATCAGACGATTATGCCTTTTGGCCAAAAAAAAGCCCCAGTAAATCAAAAATTTAAAATCTGGGGTAATAGAAGGTAGAAGGAGAAATTGGGGTTTTATTTATGATTTATTATACAGTCAAATGATTTGGGAAAACCCTAAGACCCCTTTAGGTTTTTAAATTTTATAGGATAAGACAAACTTATTGACTATTAATTTATTAAAAATGATTTGGGGGATGCAACAAATTTGTTTCTTGGGCTAAAGTCGGTTGTGGGAAAAATTTTCTCCATATCCAAAGTTGGGCAATTTGTAATATTTTGCCCCCCAAATCGTAAGGTGTCCAAAAGGGTTTTTAGGGGTGGCCGGCTATTTTAGAAAATTTTGTCCTAATTTTTCAAAGTAGTAGTCCCCGACGATTTAGTTAGCCCGAAAGAATATGAGGGGGAGAAAGGGTCAAAAACTTTTGATAAAAATTTAAAACTTTTTTTTTAAGTGTAGCCCTGTACTGCAAGGACCCAATTTAGCAAATTTTTTTCTACACGTTTATGCTAGTGATTGAGCTGGAGCAGTCTAGCAGGAAACAAAGACGGGGTTTTACATCCAGTTCCTTATTCATAAAATTTAAAAATCATCAAAAGAATCTCTACCATAGAAAAAGGGAAACTTTACCTTATTGCTGGCTTTGGAGAAATTTGATGTTAAAATTTTGGGGGTATGGTAGTAAAAAAACGGTTTTCGTGATCATAATCCTCTAAGTTTGTGATAAAATGAAAAAAAAAACCAAAAGGTTTAAACCCGGTGGTGTTGATATTGCGCCCTATAATTTAGAAATCAGACATATCAAAGGGCTTTATAAACCCAATTGCAGACGCCTTATCGCGACCATTTCTAGCTTCTGGGTTTGTGTAAAAAAACCCAAAAATTTTTGTTTTTATCTTAAAAAGGGGAAGGGGTGTTATGGTAGTTATGGTTTCCCCCCCAAAATGTTTTTTCTATTTTATTAATTATGTTTATTAAATTAAATTCCCAAAATTGTAATTATAAGGTAATTGTTAATGATTAATTATCGCTGACGTGTCAGAAAGGGTTTTGTGAACCTGAACCCATGGAAAATAGGCAGACTGGGGTTTTTGGGCGTCGTGAAATGAAGACCCCTTCCTGCGGTAACCCCGCAACCAACACTTGATATTTTCCCCCCTTTTAAATTTTTATGTTATTTTTTAAAATTTGTGTAGACCACACAACTGTATGTTTTATTAACTGTGTATACTAAAGTATTTATGCTGGGTAGCCCAAAATTAAAGTTTGCACTCTTAGGTTAAGTGGTGGTGGTTATGGTGGTATGGTGTCTAGTTATATAGGACTATTTTTAAAATTTTAAAAACGTTAAACCGGATCACTTGTGTTTCTGTTTTCCTTGACCCCTAGTTAGTTTGTAATTATGCATAACAAAACTAAAATTTATATAACTTTTAAAAAACTTAGCCATTGTCAAACCCCCCATTTTTTTGATGAATATCTCCAAAATTAATCGGAAAGTTTTGTGGAGTAGCCTAAATTACTTAATTTCTTTAAATTTTCTTACAGTATTTTTTTTTAATGACACTTATTAAAATCCAGAACATCATTAATTTTTTTATTTTTTTTTTTTTTAGGTACAAAAAAGAACTCCGAACTGGCAGTCAAGCGTCGGGATCCCGCATGTAGGTGCATAAGTTTTCAAACAAATTTTTTGTCTTGTGATGGGGAAACCCGTTGAGAAAAAGAGCATTGGCATGGCTTTTGTTTCACTTTTAGCAGGACTGTATGTGTTTAAATTGAAACCCCAAAAATTTTTGAACATTTTCCCCCATTTTTTGACATCAGCATTTTAGATTAAATAGACAAAAGCGGCACATCAAAACCAAAACCCTCATGGTAAAAACTGCCGAGATCAAAATGGCATGACCTACAAGAATCTAAAATTGTTTGCTTAAGTATATCTATGGTTTACAATACGCTTTAAGGGTAGACTTACCTGCCATTGGGAACCTATTTTTTACATTATAATTTTTATGTTTATTTATGAAAAAATGTCGGCATTGGTATTTTGTCATTTAGTTTTAATTTTTTTTTTTCATATACCCTTCTAAACCCCTTCGGTTTTTTAAAAATATTCTTCTTTGGGCTCCTGTCACAATCTTTTTTTGTACGTACGGGGCTTTTTATTTGGGCTAAACCATTTTTTTCTGTAAATTCTTTATCTTACGTTTTAATTTTGGGGGCTTTGTGTTCTACGACCCTTAGCGACTCAGCAGTGATACCAATGTTTTTTCCTGAGGATAGCGACGGTGACAGTGGGCGGGTGGGAATCGACGGCGGGCCTACGGGTGGGCAGGCAGTGACATGGCAGGGTCTTCAAGCAATGCGACGAGGAGCAACTTTCCAGGGGAAAGGACACTGACCTGGATGAGGGGGGAGGATGTCAAGAACCCTTGCAAGAAATCAAGTCTTCTCATTTTACTGGTCGGAGGGGTCCGATTTTGTCCCCATCTGCACTATTTGGACGTGTTAGGAGTGGTACTACGAAAAAACGGCCTTTTCAGACGAAGCAAGGGGGGTGCTTTTTTTCCCTGGGTTTTAGATGAGATTTCCTGTCATTTGTCGCTGAGAACACCAACAAATTTACCGCTATGTGTCTCAGAACATGGACGAATCCCCCTAAACCAGGCTATGTCAGGGGTGGATACGCGCCCAATGGCTAATTGTGTTTGCTACTATGCGTTTTTGGTGGCGCTTTGCAAGAAGCTGTCTTTACATTTCGGCGTAATGAACCCCTTTTCCCCCCACCCATATTTTGGGAAAATATGACCGTGACCCGGTTTTTTTCTGATCTTAACGTTTTTTTGCATTTTTTAGAAATGAAATCCGACCGTCCCGACCGATCTGGAAGCTGAGGAAATATTTTTTAATGTTCCTCTCACGATACGAAAAAAATTTTTATCCCTTTCCCGAAGGGTTTTTATCGATAGTCACTCCTGTTTACAAGGGTCGCTTAGTATTTAAACAAAATATCCCCACAAAGCGCCACGCTTTGGGAAAAAATATTTTGCTATGCGACCGAACAGGGGTTTTACTTGATATGTTGTTAACAGGAAAATCGGACATACCAAAAGGGCAGAAGACAGACCCTATGGGGGTGTCTGGGGCCATTGTAAGGATGGCCCTTAAATTTGGCGGGGGCACATTTTCTTAACTGACAATGGTACACAGCCCTGCTCTTTGTCATTTTCCCCCGAAAAATAAAACAGGGGCATGTGGAACTGTAAAGAAGACCAGGAGATACATCCAAAATTTGTTTACAAAATGAACCCCTTGAAACCCCAGTTCAAGTACGAAAAAAACGAACTGAGCCCGCCAGGAGAGACAAGAAGCGCGGAAAAACGGAAGCAAATCTATATCCAAAAAGAAAAATGGGTAAGTTGTTAGGTAAGTGGAATGAAGGCGTCCCGTCCCCTTACTATTCCCATCCATACGGGGGAGAAACTGACTGGTGCAAAATCCCCACCGCACCAAAAAAAACACCGAAGCCCGATACGTGATTTTTACACGCAAAATATGCGCCTAGTGGGCAAGTCAGACTCTCAGATAAGTGGCGTTGAGTGGTGAGAAAGCTGCAAATGGCACCATAAATTCTTCTACCCCTTGTTGACATCACAAAGCTCAATGCGTACAATATCTGCTTGTGAACATGACATGCTCCCCCCCAAAAGCTGAAACTCCGGAGTTAATTTACCCAAAGTCTGCTTCCAGCTCCAAAGAATTTTGGGGAACCCACAAGTAACAAGAGGTCACGCATACCCCGAGCCAATCGCATCGACGGCGGAAGCAGCCGGGATTACCTAGTGCATACAGAAAGGTTAATGGGGCGTAGAAGACGCGTAACTGCCGTGGTGCCTTAAAACAACACGAGGGCCCAAAAAAACAACTCACTTGAACGTCATTGAACGAGTGTAAAATTGGTTGTGCATTGGTGAGTGTTTCCGGGTATGCCAAGACTAAAAAACTCCTGGTTCTTCAGCGGTGATCCCGGAAAACCATCTTATGGGCGGTGATAGAATATGGTGGTATCGGTATTGTGTATGTGAATGGTTTGGTTGTGTTTGTTGGAGTCTGTATGCTTGTGTTTTGGGGTATGGTTTTGTTAGTATATGGTGGACTGTTGGGGTTTTTCTATGCTGAAGGTTTTAGGTGCATGTAAAGTTTTTGATGGGAATAGATTAGATGGCCCATGTGTACACCAGGGGTAGAGAGTACCTAAAATATCCGGCTCCACTTTCAGTCCTGCTATTATTTTGTTACTGTATATATTTATTTTTCAATAATTTAATGAACAAATTAAAATTTTACCAGTTTCTTTTTTTATAGTCCCCATCCTCTTCTCCCCTTTAAATTTATTTCATTAAAAAAATAAAAAATTTAAAAAACAATTAAACTTTTACCAGTTGTACTTTTTTCAAGCCCAAAAACGAGACCACCCCAAGACAAGGGCCCGGTGGATCGCCCGTGACGTCACACCATAAGGATACCACCCGCTCCGCTCCCCTCAAATTTACCTACCTAATTAATGTTTTTCAGTTGGTTTTTTTAGCAGCCTATTAGCGAAATTGTGAAAAATGTGGGTTTCGGAAAATTGAGGAAACCTTTATGTGGGTATGGGTAATGGGTGAGTGAATGGGTGGGGGGCTGGGTGGGGTTAGTGAATTTGGGGGGGGGATGGGGGGGAATAAAGGGGGGGGGGATGGGTAAAGGGGGAGTGAATGGGTGTGTGGTGATGGGTAAAGGGTGGTGAATGGGGGGGGATGATGGGTAATGGGTGGTGAATGGTGGGGGGTGATGGGGAAAGGGGGAGTGAAAGGGTGGGGGGTGAGGGGAGTGAATAGGTGGGGGGGTGGGGAATGGGTGAGTGAATGGGTGTGTGGGATGGGTAATGGGTGAGTGAATGGGTGGGGGGTGGGGGGGTAAAGGGGAGTGAATGGGTGGGGGTGATGGGGAAGGGTGATGAGAAGGCTTAAAAATACTTTCTACTCCTGATTTCAGGAAGTTAGAAGGGGCTATCTGGGCTTGTTTTGGGGGCGCGGGCCCCCCATAGCTCCCCCGGGAGCTAGCCAAAAAATCCGCCCGGAGGGGGGCTTTGGGCTAGTACTTATATGTTTACATCCATGTTTAGAAAATTAGAAGGGGCTATCTGGGTGTGCATTTTGTGTCTTAGGTTTATGTGACGAGGAGGGTTTTCACATCCGGGTGTTTATACTATAGAAGTCCCCAAACGCCACAGACACAGCCGGGCTATAGCGGTTCCCTTTACCAGGCCGTCTCAAACTATAAAGGGCCCGCGCCCCGAGATTTATGACGTCACGGAGGGGTCTGTACGAGGCCACCCAGATGACAAGTTTTTCCTACCTAATTTTATGTTTATCGTATAAAAAAATATTGTTTCTTCGGAAATGTTTGTTCTATAATATTATCAAAAAAAAACCCGTAAAAAAACATTAAAGAATGCCATTTGAGACTCTCAAGAATAGCATGAAATTAAATCTTCCCATTTAATATTTTTCCGAAAAAAATTTTACTGGGAATATCAATAGAACGGGAATTTAATTCGTTTTTCCCTTGCTATATTTTGTTTTTTGATAAAAGAATTTGCGCATGCTAAAATTTGCGTTAACAAATAAAACATCATGAAGGGTAATTTTGTACCTAATATATGTTTATCTATAAAAATATTTTTATCTTTGGAAATGTTTTTTTCTATAATATTATTAAATAAAAAAACCGTAAAAAAGACTAAAGAAAAGGGCCCTTTTGAGACCACAAAAAAGAAAATTTAT
>JACEEZ010025168.1:0-18069 GCA_016584305.1 Chionoecetes opilio
CTAAAAATATATATATTATTTATATATATACTATATATATATATATATTTAAATTTATTTTATTTTTTTTTTTTAAATTGATGGGGTCTTGGAACCAAACCTATATTTTACCATTAGTTATATGTTTCGTTATACGAGATTTCGTTTTACGAGTATGCCAGGTGGAACCTAACTGCTGTTATCTTGGGGAAACCTCCCTGTATTATATGTATGTGTTAATCGATACTAATACGGATGTCTGAGTGTATGTGTGTCTTGTATGGCTTTCTACCGGATGCTGAGTGTTGACACCTTTTGATGACATTATGCTGACCCAAAACAGCCACACCATCCCATCATGATGACGTGGATAGCCTGGTCTTGGGAAGCCCCGACGTAAACACCTTGCTCCCCGCTCACCGGAACCACAGCTTCCTGGCAGCTTTCCTCATATGCTGCAACTAACCCGGGAGAGAGGACAGAACTACAGAGAGCTACAGGAGACGCGTTACAGAGCGCTTCCTACTCACGACCCTTTTCCTGAGTGTCTGTGTGCACTCCACACCCAGGAGGTGTGAGAGTGCCTTGTCACGACATTATCTGTTCACGGCCCTGTCTAAGACATTAGTCTCAACGCCTGTTACTTAACGAACTGCGTGACATATTATTGTATAAATCTCACAGTGTACAGATATGTATATATATCTTGTAAATTATTGTTCTGGTTACTTACTGATTAACAAGCCTTTATAAACAACCGCTCGACCACTTTATTCAACTACTATCTGAATTTGTCTGGCTAGGACGGTATAGGCCTCCCCATCAACCTTGCACTTCTGAGGCAATCAACCCCTACTGTGTCCCCAACAGTTGTAAGTATTCTTACTTGGTTGACCCCGTTACCTTAAACAACCACACAGATAAGGGTAACAGTCTGAGTCGCTTGCCTTTTTTCCCCAAAACCAAGCTTTTTTTTGCCTCATAAGTACATAAGAAATAAGGAAGCTACAAGAGGCCCTGAGACCTTACACGAGGTAGTTCCTGTCTCAGTGACGAACCCACACATAACGCGGTGAAATTTTGGGTGGCAAGCCGCCATAAAGAGGCTTGCGGCAGCTTGCGTTTTCTGTTAACTCGAGGAACTTTTCGTAAGCCGGCTTGCCCAGCTGGCGCAAGCCGTGGCAAGGGTGAGTGAGGAGGGGCACGGCGGCGGCATGTCGCCACGAAGATTTGGGGTGAGGGTGGCATGAGGTGGGGGAACGGCGTAGCGACCGCTCAATTCTCATTCATTATTACCAAAAAAAACATTCTTGTGAAGGATATAATATGTTGTGATCCATTCACAATATCGTCAGTTATTGTAATTTATTAATGGCTTTCATTCGAAGGTACACATTCGTCGTTGTGGTTGTTTGTGTTTTAAAGTTATCAGCTGTGAACGGGTAAGCCCCGACCAGTTCCGGCGAGGCAAGCAAGCGAGAGTCAAGCCAGGTTTATGGCAATTTGCTCACCAAAATTCACTCCTGACAAAAACCAGAGTAAACGAACATAGGCAGACCCTCATGACTCGGTACATTCGCCCTGCCAATGCGCCACAGCCTGCCCCTGCCGACGCTGCCCCTGCCAGCGCACCACAGCCTGCCTCTGCCGACGAGCAACAGCCTGGCTCATCAAATGAGCCCCACCCTGGCCCTTCAAATGAACCTCTGCCAAGCCTGTCAGAGTTTGAGGGGTTTATGATGGACGTGGCAGAAATGCAAGGCCAACTCTCACTCGCCACACTCGGAGCTCTGTCTGGGTCACACTGCGTCATCATCCAGTGACGAATGAGTGACCTCCAAGATGCCTTGGAACCCCTTGCCCCCGGTACATAATCCCTATTAGATTTAAGTTAGCACAATATGCCTATCTCATCATTTCTACGCATAACTTTTCATTTATATGCATATGTTTTGATATGCATGGGTGTGAATGAGTATAAATGTACGAGTACGGTAGGGAGGACCGATCGACCAATATCAATTTTTCCCATAGGTTGTGTTTCACATAGAGCAAATTCACATAGAACAACCTCGTTTATCGACCAATTTCTCGTTTTATGTGGGACCCTAGTGTACCTATTTCTTCACCAGTATGCAAGTTAATAAAGAGAACTTTGCTTCAGTGTCATAAAATTTATCAATTCAATTGCCTTTCAAATAATATACAGATACTACACTAATCAAGTATGTGGTAGGGTAGGGTGCCAATAGCACATAGGGGTAATTTTTCAAAGTCAATATTTTTTCACGTACTTTTGTGGTATTCTGCCTTGCACTTAGAAACTGTCGTGTGCAAAGTTTCAGGCTAATCGGTTGATATTTAGAGGTGGCGGATCGATCTTGAACATTTCCTCTTTTCGCCCCCAGGTCATGACCACGAGAAAGCAAACTGAAGTTTGGCTTCTTGGCCATAGTGTTCCTACTATCACAGGAGCAAAACTTCCCAGCCGTGGAGACGTTTTACGACGATTTTTCTACGCACACAAGGAAGAGAAGAAGACGGTGCGGCAGAGTGCAGCTGAGGCTGCAAAGGAGGTCCTCGACTTCTGGACACGAGCTAGAATCCCCACCATCGCAGAAACTAGCGTGAGGAGGAGAATTACTGGACTTTTCGACGAGTGGAAGATCTGAGCAAAAGCAACAATAACTCTGGGGTCACGCCTGCCGAAAAACAGAAGACCTTCCAAGAAAGTCTCCCAGACCTTTTGGACATCGCCCACTCCGACGCCCTCACTCTGATGACCATTCCTGAAGACAAGGAATTCCTTCTTGCCCAGCGGGAGAAGGGGAGGCGGGGTTCGATGGCTGGTCTGGACAAAAAGGGCTGAAAAAATCGGTTTGCCGACGTGAAAGCTCTCTCTCACGTAGCCGTCAACAGACGCCAAAAGGAGAAGAGATGGTGGAGCTGGAGTCGTCATCGTCTGAGTCATCAAGTCCAGCCAACGCTGCCACACATCGACTTCTTCTTCCGACGCCGGGGTCGCTTCTCCACCAAAGCGATTGAGGACACGGGGCACGAAGTCCGTCCTATCCCCTGATCTCTCGTCGGAGCCCTTGACAGAACTGGGTCAGTAGCCGCCAAGCCCTTCGAATTGTGGCGGCTACGGCAAGTAGCTTGGGCCACGATCCACAAGAGTTTGTGCTGAATCCCGAGTCCATTCGACAGGCAAGAGCGAAGTACAGGTCCACTTTGGCGAAGGACATCAAAGAGACTTTCAGTCCTCTTACCCCCTTACCGTTCATTGGGACGGGAAGATCCTTCCTCAGGACATGGCACTCGCGCCGAAAGACTCGCCATCCTCGTCACAGGAGAAGGAGTGGAGAAGCTCCTAGGAGTCCCGAAACTGCACTTCGGAACTGGTGATGCCGCCGCTACAGCTGTGTTCGAGGCTCTAGAAGACTGGGGGGTCCAGGAAACGAGTCGTGGCGATGTGCTTCGACACAACCAGTGCCAACACTGGAGCCATCAATGGTGCATGCACCATCTTGCAACAGAAGATCGGCCGACCCCTCGTTTCACTTGCTTGCCGTCATCACGTCCACGAACTTGTCCTTGAGAAGGCCTTTTCTACGTGTTGGGGTCATCTTCTGGTCCTGAGATCACCATCTTCTCTCGCTTAAAGGGACTACTGGTCTTACATCAACCAGTCGGCAATAAACCCTCCCACCAACGAAGATCTGCCGGAGACTCTGGTCTCCAAGAGGGACGATCTCATTCAAGGTTTGAAACGTCTGCTTCAGACAAAGCAGCCCCGTTAAGACTATAAGGAACTCGCTGAGCTGAGCATCCTTTTCCTCGGCGGCGCTCTTCCGAAGACCTCGATCCGTAGCCCCGGAGCGCTTCATCGAGCGCGTTGGATGGCGCGTATCATTTACGCTCTGAAGATGATCTTGTTTCGGGAGCAGCTGACTGGAGTCGTCACACCTCGAGAAATGTCAGCCCTCCAGCGGTTCTCATCGTTCGCAACCGAGATCTACGTCCTGCGATGGTTCGAATCGGCGGTTCCATCCTACGCTCCCGCCAACGATCTTGGATTCGCTAAGGACATCCTTCAGTACCACGACGAAAGTATTCGGAAGGCCTGCTTCACCACTCTGAGCCGCCATTTCTGGTACTTGAGCAAAGATCTCATTGGCCTGTCACTGTTCGACTCACGTCTCCCTGTCTCCGACAAACAAGCAATTGTACAGGCCATTCTCTACGATGAAGGAGCCGAGGAACCCACCAAGCGAATAAACCTCCCATCATCACAAGTTCCTGCGGCAACACTGCCCTCCTTCGCCACGAAAAATTCCCTCCGCCTCTTCGAAGCTCTTGATATCAAGACCGACTTCCTGTCCGCCAACCCCCGGAAGTGGCAGGAAGAGGAATCGTACGTCGAGGCCTGCCGCCGAATCGAGGGACTTCGCGTCGTCAACGACACAGCCGAGCGAGGAGTGGCGCTCATCCAGTCCCTTTAACCTCCGGCTGACCAAAGACGAGGAACAGTGCCAGTTTCCTCCTCCAAGCTGTGGAGGCCCATCGCCATCAACAGCCCGGGACCTCGAAGGCTTCCCTTCCCCGGCCAAGCCGCCACAATGAGTGGGGGGCTCCCCATGATACCCCCCCCACCGAGGGGCTAATACTCACCAAGAGGGGGACCAGCAGCCCTGCTGGGGAAGGGATGTCCGGCTTGTCCGCTTTCAGAGATGACATCCCCTCCTTAATAGGTCAGTGCATAAGGGTAAATAACAAAGTTGTAATCCGCCACCCCTAAATATCAACCGATTGAGGTCAAACTTTGCATACGATGGTTTCTTGCATAGATGCACCATTACACCAAAGTAGGAAGAAAAATTCAAACTTTTGATTTTTATTGGCACCCTAATGTGGGGTTTGCACTTCTCACAGCATTAGTTAGTACAAATATTACCTGATGCGAGAAATCCCGGGATCCCGAGAAATATCCTGGTTTGTCCCAGAATCCCGGGATGCTAAGAAACCCCCAAAACAGGAAACCCTACTCTCTTCCATACCAAGCAACTTTCTGCAGGAAACATCAACTTGCCCCAGCCACGAGCCTTGTGGGCACCCCCTTGGTCTCCTCCACGCCGGATTGTCTGTCTTACAGATACAACCCAGAGGGAAGGCTCGGTTTCAGGGTAACGTACCATATGCCCATATAACCGAAGTTGGCGCTGACGGACTATGCAGGTAATAGGCCTCGATTCAGTCTCACGGTGCAAGCGCTGATTTGACACGTATTCATCCCAGCGATACCCCATGATTCTGCGAAGACACTTATTACCAAAGTCATCGATTCGCCTTTTCAGGTCTCTATTTACTGTCCATGTCTCACATCGATAGAGTAAGACAGGGATCACAAGCAACTTGAAGATCCGGATCTTTGTCCTTCTCCACAGGTACCGACAACGCCAAATACACGTGTTGAGCAAGTCCATAACACCGTGGGCTATCCCAATCTGATGTAAGACTTCTTGACATGAACCCACCGTCATTCTGGACTGCGCTACCAAGGTACGTAAAATTTTCCAAGATTTCAATGTCCTCGCCACAGGCATGAACAGACTGTACTGTTTCATCTAGTAAACCTTCAAATTCTTGGACACTGGTCTTGGGCCAAGAAATCCCAAGTCCTAAAGACTTTCCCTCCTTGTGCAGCACCTCAAGAGCCATCACCAGAACCTCCAGCAACTCAGAAAAGATTACGGCATCATCGGCAAAAACGAGATCAGTGATCCTGGTATTATCGAGGGATGCTCCACAATCACTTTGATCCACAATTCTGTCCAATACCCAGTCCATACAAGTGTTGAAAAGTGATGGGGCAAGGACGCACCCTTGCCTCACTCCTATATTCACAGGAAAAAAGCTAGATACACCTCCACCACTCTTAGTCCCAGAGCACAGGCCAGTCAGCAGACCAACAGTCCTTGCAGGAATCCCGCGAAGCCACAGAAGATCCCAGAGTGACTCACGGTATAGTTCTCTTGTTATTGTTATTACCATCACCACTGGCTCCACTCTAATGCCTCTGAGACACATTGGGATGATTGAATAACTGTGAAAACTAAAATTCGCATTCACACACAGGTTTGCATACAAATACAAAGCATAAGTAGATAAGTGCCTGTATGACGACATAAGAAGTGTACTCACAAGGGAACACCTCCTGGTTGGGTAGTGATGGACTCTACTATCTTGGCTGCAAGCAAGGCAGTGCTGCCTCTTGAGACACCAGGTTTGATGTTTGCCTCATCACTGGAGATTTCAGATGAAGTTGCAGATCCTCTAAAACTGGCCTGCCTCTGAATCATCTGACCTCAGAAGTGCTCCACGGCTTCTGCTTTGAGGCTTGGGTGGATCATCCCCTTGGTGTGGCGGCGACAAGGCTGCAGCCCCTCCTGCAACACCTTTCCCTCCACTCTATGGAAACCGAAATTATTATTGAACAATGAATACAGTAGAAAACATGATGCAACAAAGTCCCCTCAGGCTATTCAGATAGGCATTACAAGGTAGTTTTTTAAATCAAAATGTATTCCTACGTGTCTAAATGATTACAAAGCCTTATATTTTTGACTGGATGGTTGATTTATCTTTGATGCACAAAAATGCCTGAGTGATGCATTTATATTAAAATATGATTTTTTCCTATGACATGAAATAATCTTAACCCAAATAGCCACCCAGCCAAGTAAGCAGTCAGGGTGTTTTACAACTAATTATCCAAAGATTGTGACTTGCAGCATACTTCAATATACTGCCTTCATGTGAAACAAAATGGCAAATACCTTCAAACAGGTCTGCAGTAAATACATTACTGTTCAATGTAATCACATTTCATCTTGGAAAGAAGGTAAAATGGTAAGCCGCTGATCATCAAATGAAAGACCACTGAAATGAAGCTCTGCTAATATACATTGCCTCTTATCCTACTAAATCACTCACAGGTAATGAAGGAACAACAGCCTGTTGTGGTGCACTTAGAGTGGCTTGGTGGGGTTGTCTAGCCTTCTTTTCGAGAGCCTTCAGTACTAGTGCTCCTCTGCCTCCCACAGGACGTTTCTTTGGGACGTCTCCCTCCATGTCTTACGATGACTTCTGAAAACTATAATTGCTTTAGGTTAGACAATTTGAAAAATTTCAATTTTCTTAACTCTCTCATACATCACTATTCCAGCACTCTGTCCTCACACTTTAAATGGGTGGGAATATCTTTTTCCAAAATTTTACTCCTACACACTTTTTTTGTAGTCTCATTCTCTCCAGATGTGTGAACACCATCTCTCTGCAGTTCATCCCTTTGTCCTTGTCAGAGCCTCCAAGTCTTCCACCCAAAAAACTTAAAGTACTCTTTATTACCCATCTTCTACTCCACTAGACACATCCTAGATAATTTCTCTCAACTGCTTAAATCTTTAGTCTCTAAAACTTTCATTCCATCTCCATGTTTTATGTGCATCTGGCAGTGATGCTATAACATAATAATACCTATATTTGTGTCAATGCTACCTATCATACAGTGACAAAAAGTCTTCCTTCTTTATCTCTTTCTCTATACTAAATGCTCTTTCTTTCATCATATGTTCCTAGGGTCCTATCCCTACTATTGCATTGATATCTCTCTCTCTCTCTCTCTCTCTCTCAGAACATTATGCCAAGTGCTATTTCATTTAGACAGTACCTACCTGTCCCTGTACCCTTTTCATTTTTCCTTCGACCAACATCAGTACCAGAAATTAAATCCATTATTCACAAAACCTTAAGACAACATCGCCAGGTTATGATGACATAAATATTAGTTATAAAACAATGCAGCTGTGAAGTCTCTTCCTTTTTAGAATATAACATAAATTGGTCATTTAAAGAAGGTTGTTTTAGAAAACAGTTACAATTAGCAAAAGTAGTTCCCATATTTAAGAAAGGTGAGAAGTCTCTCTTTAAGAATTACAGACCTGTTTCTATCCTTTCAAGCTTCACTCAGTCGATGTCTGGCGGGGAGACAAGACGTGTTCCTTGTGTGTGTTGTGTAGGAGTCAGGTCAGAAGAGGATTAGCATGACAGCTGCAAGGGAGCTTAGCGACGGTGTTGTTGGTGGAGGCGACGGTGTTGTTGGTGGAGGCGATGGTGTTGTGAGTGGAAGCGAGGGTGTGGCGAGTGAAGAGGGTGTAGTGAGTGGAGTGAAGGAGTCTGAGGTGATTGCGAGTGTGTTAGAAAGAGAGAGAAGGGACAAGGGAGAGTGCAATGAAGGTTGTGGTGGGGCACTAAGTCTATTTCTGAGGCGATTGAAGACCTAAAAAGGTGCTTTGTAAGTGAAGTGAACGAATTGAAGTGTTGTGATGAGGCAGGAGATAGAGATACGATCTCTTAAGGGGGGGTTGTAGGGGGTCGACCTGAAAAAATATGGAGTTTTTTTTTTGGCTTATATTTTTCTGTCATTCTTGCTGCTTCTTTAGGTATATGCAAAAGTTTGATAAAAAATTTATAATAGGTTTTTTGCCTTATGCAATGAGGCGTCCTGTCATGAGTTTCCACGGTATTACTCGCTGCAATCTCTATTGCAGCGAGTAAAATACACCGGTTCACCCCGTATTTGTTTTAGGTAATTTTTGTTAGTCTCTCATGAAACTTTAACGTTCTCTCTCACTACTACATGAGAAAACAGGAAATTTCTAGCGCTCACTAATATTTTCCGAAGACCGCCAGTGGTGAGGTCAAGTACCGCTAAAGGCCTATGTACACAACCAATGGGAGTAAATAAAGGAAACTAGGTCTGCTTTTTCTTCATATCCTGATGTATACATCCTGTGAATTTCAAGTCCTAGCTGCAATAGGTAAAGTACACTAAATACTTCAACTTCATCGCTTGATTTCTCAAAACGTTGGTTTATGCATTTAAAAAATTATCTCCTCCTTTGCACTTCTTATTACACAAATATTTCCTACTGCAGCTTAAGAAAGTATGAAAAAGGAATTAGTTTTGCTGTAGTAACTATTGTTTGAAGTTGATTTTGATTTTTGACAAATATTTGTCAAAAAAATAAAAAATAATCGAACTTAAAAAAATATTTTTTACTCTTGTATAAAAACAAAACGACAGCAAACCTTAATCTCCTATCCTTCCTGATTAAAATGCTTTTTGAATTAAAGAAATTGGTCAATAAATAAGGGAGGAGTTACAAGAACATAAGCAATTTAACATGGGAATCGCGATTTTACAACCCCCCTTTAAGTATGGAGGTGGAAGTCCAAGTGGAGTGAGTGGAGGGGCTCATGCGAGAGATGTACCTGGAGGGGTACCAGAGGGTGGCGTGCCTGGTGGGAATGGTAAGGGTGGCGTGCCTAGTAAGTCACCAGGAATGGGGGATGGAAGGTGGTTGAGCATGAAGGAGCGCGCATGAAGCAGAGAAAGGCAAACAATGACCATGTTGTGTGCACGAATTCCTTTCAGGCCTTTCAGGTACTCTCGGGGCTGCAAGAGGAAAATAAGGAGGTAAAGACGGTAGATGATACATCATTACCCGAAGGTAAAATCTTGGTTGTGGGGGAGTCAGATTAGGCACCTAGACAGCAGGTTTTGTGACAGGGATGGGATGCGTATGAAGTCGGTGAGTTACCCAGGGAAGGGGATAGGTTATGTTAGTGACAAGATAGTTGAGTGCATGGCAGACCAAGGGAAAAAGCCCATGCCTGTCTGCCTGAGCGCTGGGGGAAACGATGTTGAGTGTGTAACGAGAGAGGAATTGCTACGGCGGTTCAAGGAAGCTGTAGGTAAGGTTAGGGACAGGGGTGGGGTCCCTGTGATGTGTGGTGTCCTTCCAAGACGCTTTGCTGACGACTTGTGGTACTCCAGGGCTATTGCTCTGAGTTGCCGGCTGGCATTTCATTGCAAGGCCAATGGTTGGGCCTTTATCGACAACTGGGACCTCTTTTCCAGGCATAACCACCTCTACCACAGGGGTGGGGTGCACCTTTCAAGGAAAGTAGTTCAGATCTTGTCTGAATCCCTTGAAAGGGAGGTAGGTGCATTGCAGGCTTTTTTAAGATAGAGAACCGGGGATTAGAAACTGGGCTCGGGGTAAAGAAAACTTACGACACTAGGAGTTTCAGAAGGTAGTGAACTAAAGTGATTTGTAAGAAGAGAGAGAGGAGGAGGTTAGTTAAAGATAAAGGGAAAATGGAGAGAGGAGTTGCTTGAAGGTTTACAAACTGTAGGAGTATTTTAAACAAGATACATTTCCTGAGAGGAATAAATAGTGTAGAGGATTTTGATATAATAGCATTAATAGAAACATGGTTGGATATGTCAGGAAAGGTATTTGATCCGGAGGTTGAGATAGCTGGGTATAAGTTATTTCACAAGGACAGAGTAGGCAGGCGAGGTGGTGGAGTTGCGCTTTATGCAAGAGATACATTGCAGTGTTGTGTTAATAATGTTATAAAAACAGATGATAGCATAGTCTAGATGGGTAGAGGTTACGGAGGGAACTGAGAAAATGGTTTTGGGTGTAGTGTATAGGCCTCCAAACTTATGTAAGAGGATTAAGCTCCTATATGGCAAGAAATAAGCAAGGCTTGCAGATATAATCAATTATGTGTGGTAGGAGATTTTAATCCTAGGAATATAGACTGGGATTTAATTATAGGAGACAATGACACAGAGGAATTGTTAAATATGGTTCAGGGTAACTTCCTAAGGCAAGCAATCAGGAAGCCTACTAGGAGATAATATTCTAGATTTATTACTGACAAACAAGGAAGATTTAGTTACGGTGGTGGAGGTTGGAGGTAAGTTAGAGAACAGCGATCATTGTGAAATCAGGTTTTGCTTAAAATGGGAAGTAGGAAATGTAGAAGTGTTAATAAGCAAAGAGTACCTGACTTCATAAAGGCCAATTATGCAGGATTAAGAAGACACATGGGGGGGATTAACTCACATGAAGAATCGAGAAAAAAATTGAGTAACAGATGGAGGGGAAAGTGGTCCGAGGTCAGCGCGGAGACAGGTGTTAATGAGGTCGGGGCGGATGTGGATTAAACATTATTTGTAAGGAATTTAATTGCAGGACAGAAAAAGAATATTCCTTATAGGGCGGTAAGATCAAGGCAGAATGACCCGAAATGGATGACCACGAACTTAAAACACAAACATTGGAGTAAAAGAAACATGTACTTAAGGTTCAAGGCTGGACAGGTGAGCAAAGAACAGTATAACATGTTGGCGAGGACAGTGAAGAGAATAACAAAGTGAAGAGAATAACAAGAGTGACTAGAAACAATTCTGAGATTAAGGTCGCTGGACAGGCAAAGAACGACCCTAAGGGGTTCTTTCAGGTATATAAAACAAAGACAAGGGAATAAGTGGGGTCGTTAAGATTAGAGCAGGGTGAGATCGTAACTACGGATGAGGAAGTGTAAAAATCTAAATTATTATTTCTAAGTGTTTTTACTGAGGAGGATACACAGACGATACCTGAGAGTGAACAGATGTTTAAAGGAAGCGATGAGGAGAAATTCAAAGATATTGTGATAACTAGGGAAATGGTAGACGAGGGTATAGATAAAATGAAGAATTTTAAGTCACCAGGACCAGATGAAGTTTATCCCAAAGTATTAAAAGAATGTAAAGAGGTTGTTAGTGAGTCGGTAGTGCACATTTTTAGGAAATAGTTTGATATAGGCGAAGTGTCATTAATATGGAGGAAAGGAAATGTTGTCCCCATATTTAATGACAGACTTGTCTCTGGTGACAGAGGACTAATGTCAAATTATAGACCTGTAAGTCTAACCTCAGTGGTAGGTAAATTATTGGAATCTATTATTGCAAAAAACATAAGAGAGCATTAAGAAAAAACAGTTTGGTCAATAATTCACAACATAAGATTCACCAAGGGTAGGTCATGTCTCACCAATTTATTGAGTTTTTATAGGAAAGTTTATGAGGCAGCAGATAATGATAAGGATTATGATATAATATACCTAGACTTTAGTATGGCATTCGACAAGGTACCACACGAGCGACTCTTAAATAAGGTTAAGGCTCATGGAATAGATGGGAAGGTTCTTCGTTGGATCAGAGCTTGGGCTAAGTGATAGGCAGCAAAGGGTTACAATTAATGGTTCCAAATCTGAATGGGGGCAGTTGACAAGTGGGGTTTCACAAGGGTCTGTTTTGGGTCCATTACTATTTTTTTATTTACATCAACGACTTGGATAGTGGGATTAGCAGTGATATCAGCAAGTTTGCTGATGATACTAAGTTAGGTAAGATTATTGGATCAGTCTGATCTAAACATATTGCAGGGAGACTTAGATATACTTAATGAGTGGGTAGTCAGATGGCAGATGGAATTTAATATTGATAAGTGCAGTGTTATGAATGTTTGGTAGAAAAAACCCTGGTAATAGATACACCATACGCAATGTATCGCTGAAAAAATCAGAAGGTGAGAAAGATCTGGGAGTGAGGGTGACCTCCAACCTAGGAAACAATATATTGAGGCTAGAAATAGAGCTAATAGGGTGTTAGGATTCATTACCAGAAGTGTTAAAAGTAGAAGTGCTGAGGTTATTCTAAAGCTTTATTTGGCTCTACTCGGACCTCACCTAGACTATGCGGTTCAGTTTTGGTCTCCATATTACAAGATGGATATAGCCTTGTTAGAATCAGTGCAGAGAAGGATGACCAAAATTATTCAAGGGATGCATAACTTTAGTTATGAGAAGAGATTGAAGCTATTAAATTTACAGTCACTCGAGAGATGCAGAGTAATTGGCGATCTGATATAAGTTTTTTAAGTGGACAAAGGGATATAATAAAGGAGTTAGGAAAAGTGCTTACGGCTAGTAACCAGGGTAGAACAAGAGGTAATGCATTCAAGCTGGAGAAGCGGATTTAAAAAAGAAATAGGGAAAAACTGGTTCACAAATAGGGTGGTAAATTATTGGAATGGACTCAGTAGACAGGTAGTTAGTGCGGAGTCATTAGAGAGCTTTGAAAGGAGGCTAGATAAATTCATGGATGGGGATGATAGGTGGATGTAGGTAGTGTTAAGTAACAGGAACTACCTCGTGTAGGTCTCACGGCTTCTATTGTAGTTTCCTTATTTTCTTATGTTCTTAAGATCTTTGAGAAAACTGTTGTAAGCAGATTAATGGAGTACTGTACCTGCCAACATTTTCATTGTTATCAGAATTCCAGTATGGCTTTCGACTAACTATAGTAGATTAGACCATATTAGACCTGTATTAGACCAGTGTCCTCCTCGGGACACACTCATTGTCTTGGGCGACTTCAATGCTACTACTGGCACTGTGAGAGATGGCTATGATTTATGTGTTGGTCCCCATGGCTCCGGAACCAGAAACACCAACAATTCTCTGCTTCTGAACTTTGCAAGGTCCAGAAGGTTGAGAATTGCAGGTTCTTGGTATCAGAGACCAGAGCTGCACCGCTGGACATGGTATAGTAATGCCGGAGGGTAGCTAAGGAGATCGACCACGTCCTCGTTAGTACTCGTTGGAGGATCCTCCAGAACTGCAGGGTTTACCGGAGTGCTGAGTTCTTTGAAACAGATCACAGACTTGTTGTTGCTACACTTAAGCTTCATGTCAAGTCCAGAAGAATCTCATGAGGTAACCATACTGTGTTTCATCTTGAGAAACTGAAGGACTTGACATGTGCTCATGAGTATGCGGTGGCAGTCTCAAATCGGTTTGATGTGCTCGGTGCTCTCGGGGACCCTGTAGAGCTGTGGGATACCTTCAAACGTGAAACTCTACAGGCTGCCAAGGAGTGTATTGGGGAGCGCCCGAGGTCAAGGCGTGGTTTTATCTCGACGGAGACGCTGGAGAAAATTGAGGAGTCGCGCTGCCAGGCTGGCTGGGAACCAGGACCAGCACAGGGCTCTGTCACGCCGGACTAGAACCCTCCTGGGGAGAGACAAGGAGAGGTAAGTCAGGAGTCTCGCTGAGGATGTCGAGGGTCATTTGAATGCTAATGACCTCCGACCCGCCTACCGAGCCCTGAAGAAGCTCCGTTCCAAGTCTCCTTCTCGGGCGAGTGCTATTCGAACAGCAGATGGGCGCCTCGTGTCGGACATGGATGGGCAGATGGCTCGTTGGGCTGAGTACTTTGGGCAGTTGTTCACGGTGGACCCTCCAACTGAGCAGCTTCACACCACTGGGTTACAGGCAGTGGATGCCGATCCTCCCATTGACGAAACCGCACCCTCTCTTGACGAAGTCAGAGAGGCTGTAGCAAAGTTGAGGGGTGGAAAGGCAGCTGGTGTTTGTAATATCAGTGCGGAGCTACTCAAAGCTGGGGGTGAGGCCATGATCCGCGGGTTGCATGCTGTCCTGACTGCTGTGTGGCAATCAGGTACCATTCCTCCTGACTGGAAAAGGGGGCTGGTCATCCCTATCTGGAAAGGAAAGGGGACCGTCAGGACTGCAACAATTACCGCGGTATTACACTGCTCAGCGTACCAAGCAAGGTGCTTGCCCATCTATTGCCGACACGAATTCGCAGTCATCTGGTGAAGCATCAGAGACCTCAGCAGTCTGGGTTCACGCCTGGTAAGTCAACAATGGACCGTATCCTAGCGCTTCGTGTCCTGGTGGAACGCCGACGTGAGTTTCGACAGGGGATGCTTGCAGCCTATGTTGATGTCAAGAAGGCGTTTGACTCAGCGCATCGTGAGTCACTCTGGGATCTTCTGCGACTTAAGAGGGATTCCTGCAAGGACTATTGGTTTGATAACTGGTCTGTATTCTGAGACTGAGAGTGCTGTGAAGTGTGGGGCAGGTGTATCCAGCTTCTTTCCTGTGAATACAGGAGTGAGGCAAGGGTGCGTCCTTGCCCCATCACTTTTCAATGCTTGTATGGACTGGATATTGGACAATTTTGTAGATCAAAGTGATTGTGGAGCATCCGTCGCCAACACCAAGATCACTGATCTTGTTTTTGCCGATGATGCAGTAGTCTTTGCTGAGTCGCTGGAGGTCCTGGTGATGGCTCTCGAGGCGCTGCACGAGGAGGCAAAGCCTTTGGGACTTGAGGTCTCCTGGCTCAAGACCAAGGTCCAGGTGTTTGGAGACTTACTAGATGAAGCAGTACAGTCTGTTCATGCGTGTGGCGAGGACATTGAGATCTTGGAAAGTTTTACATACCTTGGTAGCGCAGTCCATAATGATGGCTGGTCACGTCAAGAAGTCTTACGGCGGATTGGCATAGCCCACGGTGTTATGGACTCGCTCAGCGAGAGTATTTGGTGTTGTCGGTACCTGTGCAGGAGGACAAAAGATCCAGATCTTCAAGTCGCTTGTGATCCCTGTCTTACTCTATGGTTGTGAGACATGGACACAAAATAGTGACTTGAAGAGACGAATCAATGCCTTTGGTAATAAGTGTCTTCGCAGAATCATGGGGTATCGCTGGGATGATTACGTGTCAAATCAGCGATTGCACCGTGAGACTGAATCGAGGCCTATTTATTACCTGCATAGTCCGTCAGCGCCAACTTCGGCTATATGGGCATGTGGCACGCTACCCTGAAACCGGTCCTTCCTATCGGGTTGTATCTGTAAGAGACAATCCGGCGTGGAGGAAGCCAAGGGGGCACCCACAAGGCTCGTGGCTGGGGCAAGTTGATGTTTCTTGTCGAGAGCTGCTTGGTATGGGAAAGGAGCACCGAGAGTCACCTTTCACCGAGAGTGGCATCGTAGGGTGGGCGAGGCGACACGCCCCCCGGCGTATGCCCCCAATAATTGATTGATTGATAGTACAGAGTTAGCTGTGCATCAACTTTGTAATAGTATTTATAACGCAATAGACAACAAGATGCATCAAGTAACAGTACACACAAACCTCGTTTTCCCGGACTAATAGGGGGGAGCACTGGTCCGGGAACCGCAAAAGTCCGGGAATCGCAACAGTCCGATGCTTTTTTTTTTTTTTTTTTTTTTTTACAAAGAACTGGCCAAGGGCACAACAAAAATGGGTAACACAAAACCTGCTTAGTTGCCAGTCCCTATAAAGAAGCTGTAAGAGAATAAAATTTAAAAACACCCACATTACCCACCCCCGGACGTTTATCCTACTCTAGTATTTACTGTCCGGCAACCACCAATATCAAGTACCCCGCCGCGGACTTTTATGTCCGCTGAGCATGCTGCCACCTGGCGGGAGGCAGCAGAAAGTGTTCAATAGTCTCAAGAGACGTTCCTGCACCAGGGGCAGTGGGGGTCAGGGGACTAACGGAGGCGGTGCAGGTGAACCGTGAGTGTCGTGTCCAAATGTAAACAATACGACCGCTGAGCATGCTGCCACCTGGCGGGAGGCGCGGACACTGACCAGGGGTGACAGGAGACGCTCGGACCGCCGGACAACTTTGTCAATTTACGAACAGGACCAGGCATTTCAACGTAAAAAAATAATTTAAAAAAAAAAAAAAAAAAAAAAAAAAATTGTACGGGACTCTGTCATATCCCCGGACCTCGGATTTTGTCCGGCAAATCCGATATCCGGGAAATGGAGGTCCGGGAAATCGAGGTTTGTGTGTATTTTGTGATTTATCAAAAGCGTTTGACACCATCTCTCATCCTATATTGTTAGAGAAATTGAAAACTTATGGCATTCGTGGTCTGGCACATGACTGTTCAAAAGCTACTTAAGGCACAGAAGACAATACACTGTATATAATAATTCTCCACATTCACATAAATCAATCTGCTATGGTGTATCAGAAGGTCCTGTCTTAAGCCCAGTTGTATTCCTTATCTATATCAATGACATTTTTTGTTGGAGTAATAAATTGAAGTTTTTCTTCTCTGCTGATGACACCTCCATATATATTCAGGGACAAGATCTTGGTGCAATAGAGAATATACTAAACACTGAGTTAATTAATGTATCTAACTACATAAAAAACAATGAACTAACACTGAACATCTCTAAAACATGCTACATGGAATCCCACCCTCTAATGACTAATGCAACCCATATTGACGTCAAAATAGATTAACTATCCTTGAGTAAGGTTAAGGAATAGAAATTTCTAGGTATAACCATTGACAATAAATTAACATGGAGATCACAAATAAATTAATTATGTACTAAAAATCTAAATTAACAGGCGTTTTATATAAAATTCGTAGCTATATCACTTCTGAGTGTACGTATTATTCAAATATATTCATCACTAGGATACCAATATTTACTGTATTGTTCAACAATTTGGGGGGGAGCATATTTGAACAGTGTGTGCCAATAGTACCGTATTTTAAAAACACTTTATATAAATTATCATATACACTAAAGCGCTAAAGGTTTTAAGTTTTTTTTAAGAACATTTAAACAGATAAAAGACAAAGTAATATATACAAGTGTATTCCTGTCGCATCATTATGCGTCTGGTTAGAATGACTACCGAGTTTGAAGCATCCATGGAGGGAATGAAAATAAGGATTAATCAAGACACACGCCACCATGAGCAAACAAATAGTTCACAGGTAATCTTTACTCAACATGTCAAACGTCTGGTTGAAGTAATAGAGGAAATGGGAAACCCCTTCCTAGAAGAGAGTACAGACTTGCTGCGGCTGGACACAAGAGACATTGCTGACCCAACTGTTGTTTCTACTGTTCAACAGGCTGAGGAAATAAGTAAGCAACAGTACAAGACCTTCGTAGCAGACCGTCTACTGGAGCGAACCGTACCTCATACTGAGCCAATAAAGAAGAATAAACTCCCATTGTTTAGTCGATCCTCTCCAAGAGAGAAATCCAAGACAGGTTTGCAAGTAACTTCGCTAAAGAGTGACTGCTCTTTATTCTCAAGACTACATTGCGTCTCAAACACGAGATGGTGATCTTGCAGAATTTTTCCGCCATGAAAACCAAGCATGTCCCCCGTCTTTATCTCAGCTTGGGAAGTTACGACTGGGAATCAAATCAGATCTATTGGTGTTGTCTAGAGAGTTGCGCAGAGGTCAGAGGTGATGCTCCAAAACCAGATACTGACGTCACTATCCTTGACGGGCAGT
>JACEEZ010025169.1:0-12500 GCA_016584305.1 Chionoecetes opilio
AATATAAATGGCGAGGCATCTGATTGGTTATATGTTACTAGTGAGGTGCCTCAGGGCTCGGTCTTGGGTCCTACTCTTTTTCTGATATATATCAATGATCTGGACTGCGGACTTGCATCTAAAATATCGAAATTTGCTAATGACACCAAATTAGGCGGTAAAGCATATACTAGAGAAAACTGCAAACTCATGCAACGTGATCTAGACAATCTATCAGATTGGAGTGATAAATGGCTATTAAAATTCAATTTCGATAAATGTAAAGTAATGCATATAGACAACGATAACCTTAAATATAACTATCAAATGCAAAGTAAATCCGGTACTACTACTTACCGAAACCGAACGAAACCGGGTGGTAGGGTTGGGGGTAGGGGGGTGAGGGGGGTTTTGGAGGGGCGGGGGGTGTGTGGGGATGCTATATTCCAAGTTTCAGATCGATATGTCGGGCCAAAGTAGACTTATTATATATTTTGTTAATATCGGCGAACGAAACCGGCCCTTGGTTAGGTTAGGTTAGATTAGGTTAGGTATGGGTTAGGTTAGGTATAGGTAAAGGTTAGGTTAGGTTAGGTTAGGTTTAGGTAAATTTTTTGTTTTTTCAAGTAAATCGTTAACTGAAGTACAGCAGGAAAATGATTTAGGTGTCATTATTAGTAATTATCTTAAAACCAGTACGCATTGTCTGACTGCCAGTAAAAAGGCGAATATGATGTTGGGCTATAGGCCAGGCAATAAAGTGCCGAGGTTGGACAAAAATGTTAACAAAGCAATTTCACTTGAAATGGGTTCTTTGGAGGTATCTCTAACCACACAAAAAAGTCCACTCGAATCCACCCATGGCAAATACTCGTTTTCACTGAAAATCCTAGATGCCCGCCGCCGCGGAAGGTAAAATATTGAAATAGGCATAACTTTGCTGAAAATCAACATAGAAACACAAATAAAGTGTCTAATCCTACTAATTTTGAGGTGCTCTTTCATTTAAAGTTACTTTGGAAGAGATTGGAGGATGTTTTCATATTGAAATCCTCGAAAAATCAAAATTTTGGCCTAAAATTACCCTTAAATGAGCAAAATTAATTGTCTGAACAACCGGCTATAATATTTTACATATGTATTATTGTATTGTGTATATTGTGTATGTATATATGCATATAAATATGTATATGTGTATATTCCAAAGTGACTTTCAAACACATTAATTTATTTATAGTCCCGTTTCAACATCATCGTTTTCCACCTCATTTTCTTCAATATCCACAGGTGGACCGTTCAAACAGGTAATGCCCTTGCATTGGCCACAAGCTGGAGTGCAATGGAGACCATTTTTGCGGCATGTACATGTTCTTGTGTTGCAATTTCCACCACAATTGCATCGCATTATCTTAAGTAGTCGATCAGGTGCCGACGGCTGAGACATTTTGACGGGATATAAGCCAGAAGGAGAAGTCGTCCAGCCCCATTCTTCTGCAGGAAGATTATTACCACACCATGCCTGAACCTGATGGTATGCGCGATGACTATGGAAAATGGCTGCATCAGATGTTGGCGGAAGCTTCTCTGGCGACACATACTACGTGGCAGTACCCACTTTCTGCTGAAACTTGTCCACTCTTGCCGAGTCAAGGCTCAGAGATGTTGTGCAGCCATAGATGATCAACAAGGCATCTTCTCCAGCTCTTTCTATTTCTGCTTTAGATGAAGATGGAGACATGAATATTGAACTACACCGCTCTAGTTCTGCATATTTCTTGAGTACTGACACTTTGCCAATCCCATAAGGTCTAGACGTAGTGTCACACCCACTGAAAGCGTGCAGAAAGAGCAGGGCGCCAGAGAGTAATGGGTCAAGCTTCTTTGCCAAAGTTGTGACACACACTGTTTGTTTGGATGTCACCATGTATAAGTCTTTGTCAGCAATACTGTCATGATGCGTTAGCAGCTGGAACACATCAGAATCCTCTGCGACAACAGCTGTTGGCTTCTCTTTGGCGTGAAGACATGCTGACATACATATCTTGTAGTCAGCATCACCTTTTGCATGTTCAACGGCGATATCCGCTTTGGTCATTTGCTCTGCAAGTAGATTGATGAATGCTTGCTAGTTGGAAGGATTGGCAAGAAAGCTCTTCTTGGTCATGGTTACATGCACTTCTGGTGAAACCAACACTGTAGCACCTATATCATTCCCCATCCTGCGACGATGTGCTTCATCCTTTGTGCTAGATCCATGATACCCATCAAACACAACCAAAGCATGACAGTATGATTGCTTGATGTGTCGGACGTACATTTCACAGATCTCCGAGTAGCTGGCATTTTTAGGCCATGAGAATTCATGAAGCAGGCTACCACCATCAATGATGTACTGCATACTCATGTCACAGGACGTTGCACTACTGCTCTCTGGAACAAGCTTGAGGAGATGGTGAATGATTTCCGATTTATCCCCCATCCTCATGCACACATGGTTGTCAAAGAGAGATGGTGGGAAAGAGCACATCTCATATCGGGAGAGATCTGGAAGTGGTATGTCACCATTGAAACCTGTAAGAAGAAGACGCTGATAGAGACGCTGTGAATCCATTTCAATTTGGGCACCAGTGGAGCTCATTATGGCTTGGCCAATAGATGCACATCGAAGGTCTGCTCTTTTGCTCTTGATGATTGTCTGTAACAGTAGAGACAGGGCTGGGGTCAAAGTGGAGAGATTGTGTTCGAGCGATTTTATATCAGAGGCGTCTGGATATACATCGTTGTGTTTTTCAGCATTCTTTATTTCATTCCTGATATAGGCGCCGACAACTTTGATCAACGAATCCATGTCATCGGAGTTGTCCTTCATTTTTGAGTGCGCATCCTGAATCAACTGCTTCACATTAGATGTGAGTGTGACAATCAGTGGTTGCTTTTTCGTTGAAGTTATCGATACTCTGTTCCCATAATGTGCATAGAGTTGCCTTTGCAAAGACTTTTTGGAATAAACCTCTCCACTGGTTGCATGGCTTTCCATGATTTCATAGAGTTCATCTAGAGTGACAGTTTCATCATCATTGTTTTCCAGATATTCAATAACGTGCATGAAAGACGATCTCTTCATTTCATCGATGGTACCAGAAGGACGTCCTCGTTTCCGAGGTGGTGCCCCATCCTTGTTTGTAGGTAACATGTCAAGTGTAAGATTTCGTGGAGACATGTAATATTGGAAACATCTGCGGTGGTAAATGGCCTCTTCTGCTGGTAAATCATTAATACATGCAAGTCGATGTGCAACTGCATCAGCCCAAGAGTCTGGATGAGTTTCGCGACGTTCATTACATCTTTGCAAGATTGTCTCTGACACAGTGAGGAGCATAACATAGCTGAATTCATATTCAACATTGGTGGGATACTTTCTGGCCTTCTGATCAACATGCATCCCACAGAGATAGCAGTCAGTGTGAAATGAGAATTTTTTAGTATCACATCGCAGTTTGTGTGAGGTAGGACCAGTTTCATCGACATGTTGGCGCTTACCGATCTGCTCATATCATCTGCTGTTTGTGTGACTTTTGCGACATGATGTGTGGACATATTGCTTTCCATTTTCATCAAATTTATATATTGGGATGGGGTTCGTTGGATATAGTTCATTGTGTCTATGGGTGAATTTATTAATGGAAGTGAGGCCTTTGCGTCCAACGCTGGAATATTCATCGTTCTTAAATGAAATAGTGTCTCTACAAATTAAACACGCCACATCTGTCTTGGGGGATGCCATCACAATCTCAGATCTGGAAATAAAAGAAAAAAGTATTACTAAATGCGTTGCATACACGTATATACATTTCTCAATCGTACTGGTGTAATAGTCGCACAGATATGTTCAGAGGATCATATAATTTTCACATTTTCCTTCAATATTATACCAAAAATGACGTTGATTTTGACGTTTGAGCATGAATGTCACCTTATATGACCTTGAAAATATTTCCAAGTGAAAGAGCACCTCAAAATTAGTAGGATTAGACATTTTATTTGTGTTTCTATGTTGATTTTCAGCAAAGTTATGCCTATTTCAATAGTTTACCTTCCGCGGCGGCGGGCATCTAGGATTTTCAGTGAAAACGAGTATTTGCCATGGGTG
Organism: Chionoecetes opilio; assembly: GCA_016584305.1. NCBI lineage: Eukaryota > Metazoa > Arthropoda > Malacostraca > Decapoda > Majidae > Chionoecetes > Chionoecetes opilio. The sequence goes on from JACEEZ010025169.1 coordinate 4,130, forward strand.
GATTCGAGTGGACTTTTTTGTGTGGTTAGAGATACCTCCAAAAAACCCATTTCAGGTGAAATTGCTTTGTTAACATTTTTGTCCAACCTCGGCACTTTTTTGGTGCTCATTTCCTGGCCTACTACGTCAAACGCAACTTTGAACATAAAACTCCGAAAGTAATGACACGATTACACACGTCTTTGGTTAGGCTGCACTTATAATATGCCGTTCAATTCTGGTCGCCTTGTTTCGTAAAAGATTAAGCAAGGTTGGAATCAGTACAAAGAAGAGCAACCAAACTTATTCCATCTCTGCGAAATTCATCTTATGAAGAGAGACTGCGGAACCTTAATATGTTTTCCTTAAAGGATCGCATAATCCGTGGTGACTTGATAAAAACCTTTCAGAACCTTAAGGGATTTGATGTCATTAATCAAGAAAACCTATTCGAGCTTTCTCCTCACGTGACAACAAGAAACAACGGTTTAAAACTGAATGGTCAATGTTGCAGCACAGATTTCCGTAAAAAAAAATCAATGTTTTAGTTGTTGATCGATGGAACAAATTACCAGCAAATGTTGTCGAAGCCAGCACAATAACTTCATTTAAAAACAGACTTGACGCGTATTGTAAAGTAAATGGGTTATGATATTGCCCTGCGAATTTATATTAATAGTCCCGCGGATCGATTAGTGCTAGTGGTAGTTGTAGTTAGCATACTTCATATCCTTTCATTCTTCACTACGAAACTTGCATGTTCCTATCTTCTTTCTTTAGAGACATGGTATCCTTTTCCAGTCTGTCCTCTTACATGTAGTTGATAGTTAGTAGTGTGTAGTTCAGCAGATACCCTATATAGTTATGGTCGAATTCGTCTCCTGGTGTATGTTACTCCTATGTATTCCTATGTATTCCTCCTCATTATCTTTGCACTGTTTCATCATTTTTGTCTCTTCATTCACCTGTTCATTAACTTTTTCGTGACAGGTACAAGAGTTTAATGAATTTTGAGTTATGCTTTTGCTAACCCTAAGTGTGGTGATGGTGGTGGTTATGGGAGATAGTCAGGTTGCCGCCAGCTACACCCTGCATGGAATGATACAGTTTTTTTCTCGATGGATTCTACATCATTAGGATGTCTATAAAGCATATCAGGCGGATAACAAGAGAAAATCCTTGGGCAATCCGAGAAATCGACGAAAATCCAAAATGGCCGCCATGACGGCCAACTTCCGTAGACATAAATAAAAAAAACTAGCTACTAGGTCTAGAATCACATGTAATAGCACTTTTCCATATGATTTTGACATGAAAAATTCATGTGTGGTTATTTTTTTTAAATGGAGGTCAAAACAAGGTCAAAAGTCAAGTTCAAGGTAACTTTAGAGATAATTTTTCACATGAAAACAGTAATTAAACAGCATATTCCAAACCAAAATTGTATACATTGACAATAACATAATCTTTTATTTCAGAAGGAAATTGTTAGCAAAGTTCAAATGTCTATTTGTTGTGGCACCCATTCTCTTCTCTGCAGTTGCAGAAGAGGGTGCAGGTAAGCCGTTCGCCTTGCAGATGCATCTCCTGGAGGCGCATGCCTTGTCGCTGAAGCAGCCGCACTTAAGGACTTTCAGGAGATCCGCAGGTGCCAGGTGTGTCTGGAGGTACGACAGTCGGGTGTAGAACATTACTGCCCTCGGGACGAAAACATCCATGCTTGGTTGGGTCCAGAGTAGAGTGATCGGACTCGAGGCAGTTGAGCATTACAGACACAGCTAGATGACCGCGTAGTGCGTTCTCATTGAAGGCTACGTCCGTAGGAGGAAGACAGCACAGCTTTGGTGGCTGAAGACCTTGGCGTTTCATTTTTTCTCTCACACTTTCACTCGTGCGTCACAGAGAGATTCACAGTTGCGCAGTTTATAGCATGCTAGGATGAAGGCCCTTGCCTCTGCCAGCACCTTGTTGTATTGGTTCATCGGGAGTGAGCTGTCGCCAAACACCCGGAATTCCACGCCTCCTGTAGGAAACAATATTGCATTATATTTGAATTATATTACATAAATAGTTTTTTATGCTTATGCTAGGTGGAAACTTATCACCCTATGGGCAATCTCTATGGAGATGCTTGTCGTATAGGTCTGACTTCGGTACTCCATCTCAGAACATTCTTTCCTCACACGCTTTGCAATCAAATCCAGCGCTGCCTCCAAATTAGCAACCTCATCTTCATCCTTTATCATATTCAAGGTGGCGATAGTGTTGTCACGGAAGAAGATGACTGATCGGTAGCCGGTGATGAGAGTGCAACAAGATCCTGCTCCTTATCACAAATCGACTTTATCAATGCTGATCACCGCATTGGCATACCGCCAAGTTCCAGGTAGCGCTCCATCAGGTTAACAGAATCCCACTTCTGGGATCGCTGATCTTTGAGCTCATTGACGAGTTCATCTAAAGCAGCATGCAGAGCTGCTTCCTCTTTCGCCTTCCTTTCGCCTGTTGGAACTCGGCCGCTAAAAAATCTCGCGTAGCAGTCACGATGATATCGTGCATCAGCAGCATGAAGATCGACTGCTCTGACGGCGAGGCCGGATAGTCGCTGCAGCACCTCATCTGCCCAATTGTCTGCCCGTTCGGTGCACTTATCGTATATTTTTTCTAATATGGTGTACGACTTAGTTGTTCCACCTACACCTCTCTTGCCTTCAGTCTCTCTCACAAGATATGCCTGATTCCACCGATTCGGGTTTTTGGGATCTTGTTCTACAGGCCATGGACCACAGCAATAGAAACATTGATGTAACCAATCAAACGGAAACCCCTGGATGGACCGTGTCCTCTTTGTAGGTATTGACTGAGGACTTGATACACTTCTTTTTAGTTTTTCTGATAATCGTTTGCCTGTTATGAGGTACTTCGCCACACATGATTTATGATACTGGACTTGATACGTTGCATTATTTTTCAATTTGGTTTTAAGTTCGACATGTATGCTATCACCATGAATTTCACGGGATTCAATAATACTGTCTAGTCTTTCACCACCAGCCTGGCTGACCTGGAGTCTGTCTTTGTCAGAGCAACTGTACCAAAATTTGAAAAGGCATTTGTCATCCATTGTCTCTGTGGCCACCACCACTACCACCGATAACTATCTACAACTACATGTACACTGGATTGTTAGTTCATGTTACCATCACCACATTAACGTCTTATCATTTCACCATCACCACACGAATATCTTCGCAATCTACGGTGTATCACAATATTGCTTGAGGATCTGAAATAAGATAAAATTGAAACTGTTAACATTTTCTCCAAATATATATTAATACATATTGGCTCGATCGATGTATCTAAACACAAAAGTTTATCCGCAAACTGTTTTCCATGGAAAGTAGTCCATGGACGTACAGACGGACGGACGGCTCGGCGGACGGGCGGACAGGAAACAAGTGATCAATTTATATATAAACAAATTAATATAAATAGTAATGACGTAATGTGTATGTTGATCAGGTGAATGATGAATATCTAGAAAAGTAGAGTATCATAAAACATGACATGGGAACCTAACAGTAAAACACGTCTGACATGATGCATGTCTAACCTTCAGCTCTTCATCACACCAACAAGCGATCGAACTAACTACATACGTTACAATTGTTTCAGTTCAATCTGAAGTCAGTTAACGTGAACATAAGTTCAGAATTATTTGCTACCCCTAATATGTGAATTACACGCACACAATAACAATTATATACATATATACCCTGAAAAATGACATTGAACTTTACTTTTGACCTTGTTATTGACCTACAATTGAAAAAAATAAACACATAAATTAATTTCTCAAATGGAAAATCATATGGAAAAGTGTTATTACATGTGATTCTAGACCTAGTATTTAGTTTTTTATATATATGTCTACTAAAGTCGGCCGTCATGGCGGCCATTTTGGATTTCCGTTGATTTCTCGGTTTGCCCAAGGATTTTCTCTTGTTATCCGCCTGATATGCTTCATAGATATCCTATTGATGTAGAATCCATCGAGAAAAAAAATGTATCATTCCATGCAGGGTAACATTGAAAAATCCATTTTGGCAACCTCTAAGAGAGAAAGAGAGATCCAAGCGTACGTGTACATGAGACCGAAATTTTTGCTTCCTAGGATGTGAGGGATGGAATAAAAGCATCTAACTCCAAATGGAGTTAGAAAAAAAATAGAGACAGCTAGGAAAAGAATCAAATAAACGAGAAAATGAACAGAATGCTAGCACTAAAAACAAAATTTTGGAAGTCTTTTCATGGCATATGTACGGAAAATCTATTCATGAAATAAGAAAATAAAGAAGTAGAGAACAAGTACAGCGTGTGAGCCAGGAAGGGAAGTATCGGGGAGTGAGTTAGGCAGTCGGCGTGAGTTTTAGATCTTGTTGTGGAAGGCACAGGGGGTAATAAAAGGTGCAGAAATGGAGTTACGGATCTGGGAGCGAGTGTGTCAGAGAGAGAGAGAGAGAGAGAGAGAGAGAGAGAGAGAGAGAGAGAGGAGAGAGAGAGAGAGAGAGAGAGAGAGAGAGAGAGAGAGAGAGAGAGAGTAGATAGAGATAGTGTGCGCATCATGAATAAATCGTTGGGAATAATGAAGAAATAACAGATAATTGAACACTGCCTTGATGTGCGTGTCTGTGAGTTGAGTGTTGAGTGTTGAGTGTGTAAAGCAGTTATTCCCAACCGGGGTTCCGCCGACCATCACCAGGGGTTCCGCGAGAAACCGTAAAATAATTATGTGCTATTACAAAATGACAGTGATCTTAATTCATAATTAATCTTCTACCAAAAAACCGTCACAAACATTTTCCGACACCAAATACTGTACGTTCGTGTAAAAGTTTAAGTTGGGGGAAAAATTATCCATAGAACAAAAATTAAAAAAAAATTTGGGGCCGGTGCGGGATACCCCCTTTCTTTTTCCTACTCAGCAATTTTTGGCTACAAGGGGTTTGGGGGAGGAGGGTGACGCAACCCGACGAGTATTTACGGTCACGACAGGGTGGGGGATCAATACAATTGTTTTTTGGTTTTTGAACTGTATTTAAATTTACAATTTTAATGTATTTTGTATTTGTATTTGATTTTAGCACCAAAAAAAAGTTTTTTTGTTTTTGTTTTGTATTGGAAACCCAAAAAAAATTTTTTTGTATTTGTTTTTTATATTTGATATTTCAGCCCCAAAATCTTTTGAACCCACACACACCCACACACAGAGAGAGAGAGAGGAAGGAGAGCAAAGAGGGGAAGGAAAAGAGAGAACGAGAAGAGAGAATAACAACAACCATTGATTTCGAAAAACTAGACGGGTCACGTTTACACGTCGCGTACGGGTACCTTCCTGTCCCCTTCCCGTCACACTTGCTGTCGCTGGTGGCGCGTTTTATGTACTTTCATTTTTATGACAGCATGACAAGCTGAAGCTTGTAGCGAAGAGGGAGGACGACTAAAATACCTAAAATTTGTGCCATATAAGGTAAGTTTTTTGTTTTCATTTTTCTTCCAATTCTAATTTAAATTATGCCGCCCACACAGTTTTTTTTCTTTATTAATTTAATATTTTTTACCAAAATTTTTTTCTCATGGAATTATTTTTTTTTTTTCACCTTACTGTACAGGGGTTTTTTGGGAAAAAAGGAATATGTTATTACTGCCGTCGGCTTTATTAGAGACCACGCTGACGAACCCTGTAGCAAATGTAATTGTTTTTGGGTGGCTCACCCCCCCCCATAATGAGTCTAACAAATGACCGGAACCTAGGTATTTGGAGGTTTTTTTTGACTTTGACCCCAGCCCCCGCCCCGGGGGGGGAAAAAAATTTATTTCACAATTCTTATTTAAAAAAGGAAAATTATAAAGCAGAACATTTCATTGGGCACTCATTATTCCCGATAGAGAAAAAAAAAAATCTTTGTTTATCAGGGGGCACGCATTCCAAGTGTGTGTGGGAGGGGTGGGTTGTGGTTTGGAGGAAATTATGTTGTTTTATCTTTGGTTGGGGGATGATGGTAGGGCTGGTTTTAGTGAGGGTGGAGTGAAATTATGTTGTTTTATGCTTTTTCACTACCTAAAAAATTAACGTAACTGAATTTTTTTTTTTTGTTTTTATTTAAAATTTATTATAATCAAAAAGGGGAAAGGGGGAGGGGGTATAGGATAACGCTAAAAGTTCAAGGGGTTCCGTGGGGAAAAAAAAGGTTGAAAAAATCATCTTTTGCAAAAAATATAGAAACCCCCATTATTTTCATAAAAAAAAAAAATATAAAACATTAAAACCCGGGGTGTTAACCCTTAATAATATATAATAAAAATAATAATAATAATTAATAATAATAATAATAATGAAAAAATAATAAAATAGTGAAGAAAAAAAGAAGAAGAAGAAGAAAAAAAGTGAAAAAAAAATTGATTTTTCACTTCTCATTTTTTCTCTTTGCAGATGGATAACAAGCATTGATACACCAGATGGCCCTTCAATGGGGATGAGGGGGCCTGGGAGGCTACAATTGCCTCAATTTTCAGCTTACACTGGCAAATTTTTTATTCTGTCAATGAAATTTTATACTGAATGAATTTTATAGCGGACTGTTTTGCATTTGAAAAAAAGTCGTATTGGGGCACACTAAGGACATCAAAACCTAGTTACCACCTCAGAAATTTTCACAAAGTTCATTGTGAATATGGGACATTGAAGCGAGAGGAAAAAAAAGAAGTTTTTTGAGAGCGTGGATACATTCACAGCACAAATACTCGTTTTTCAAAACCAAGCATCCAAAAGAGAACAAATTAAACACTAAACACTCAAAACAACGAGTATGGTAAGAAACTCTTAGACTCCTTGCTGTGCCAACTGCCTTTGATATTGTGGGAAAAGGGAAACTTTTTTAAACTTTCTACACGAAGCAAACCACGCTTCGTGTTTCCAAGCAGAACCACATTTGAAACAGTTTTTCTGCAGAGAGCGAAACATTAAGTCGCAATTTATGCGAATTTGAAAAAAACCTCAGTCTTATTTACCTGAATTTTGGGCCTCTGGACGAATCGGAAAAAGATATCGTTTTCTTTTCTGTCATTACATTCATCAATCATATTTGGGGCTAAAAACGCGTGTCATTTCTTGCACAGTTTTTTAGAAAAAACCAACCCTTTTTGAACATTGCACAGCTATGAGGATAAGCCTAATTCGGAATTCGTGGGAAAGTGAGGGAAGGGGGGTTGAGACAAAGCTTGTCTATGGTGAGAGCATTGATGTCTTATTTTCCAGGGTTATAGGAAATAATGAGGAAAGAAAGTATCGATGAAAAAAAGACACCGATAACCCTGATATTTTTGGGAAAAAGAAAATTGATCTGAATGAGGGGCCTTGCCCCTTTTTCCCCGGATCGGTCCCCCGTTGCTTTGCACACACACAACAAAATTGCTACGAGTGCCTTAATGATCCCCCGTGTCAAAACAGCGCAATTGCAACTGTGATACACAAGTGCTGTAGTATTTTTACGCAATACGTCGACTACGTGGCAGCACCCTTCTTGGAAAAAGATTGGGGGTTTCACTGCAGGCTGCCAAACGCTATAGATGGAAATCCAACGACTATGCTTAAGTCAGTTCTCAAAGACGTTAAAAAGGGGTAACTCAGCTATTCGTCCCCCCTAGGGGTCCGCCCCGACCGTAGAAGAATTGAAGGAATGGAAAAAAGGGAATGTAAAAGAAGTGATACAAAGTTTTGGAACCTTTAAAGGCATTTCGGAAGTGGAAGGAGAAAACGGGGGACCTTTCTTTCGTTTGCACCAGTTTTATTTGGGGCCCCTTGACACAGCCTCAAACATTTCACGGGAAATAAACCAAATTACTGCTTAAAACTTGGTAATGCACTACAGTTTCTATCAAAAAGAGGGTGCATTGTTTCTTGAGAGACTGATGTCATTGCCGCAGTGTAGGACCCCAGGTTTAATTGGAAAAGGCTGCCCTGTGAGGGAAATAAAAAAAGGAAAAAAATTTTTTAAGATTGTGGGACCCCAATTATTTTGATCAAATCGTGTCTTTGAAGAACACAATTCAAGGGGGAGCCTTTCGTCACCACAAGCCCAATCAAGACAAAGGCTGGAAAATGAGTGCAAAAACGCCCTCGGCTTTTTGCCTAAATCCCCCCCTGGGGAAATAATGTTTGAGTCTAAACAACACATTACAGGGTAAAAAGGGCAGAACTTGAGTCCTACCTAAAAGGTTTTTCCCGGGGTTTTATATCAACCCGCTGAAGTATCGGAAAACAAGGCCTTTCAACATTTTTTTAAGCCTTTTGCCCAAAAATACTATTCTTCAAAAGTCGGGACCACAA
>JACEEZ010025169.1:17500-40000 GCA_016584305.1 Chionoecetes opilio
GCACCCTTATGGGTGCAAAATATACACCTTAAGAGGTGCATATTTTGCACCCACAAGGGTGCTAAGTTGCACCCCTAAGGGCGCACATTTTGCACCCTCAAGGGTGCAAAAGGATGTCACAGATTATGCACCTTTATGGGGGCAAAGTTGCAACTTGACGCTAGGGTGCAACTCCTGTGCTTGGTAAGTACTTGGTAAGTATGCTTGCCGCGACCAGATAGATGCCAGTTCTTATGCCGCCAAGCTAAACACCTACGCAAGGTAAATTATTTATATGGTAATACTTTCCTGAAAACAAGATGTCATATATGGTATACTAGCCGCAAAGCCGCCCTCCGGGCGGACTTTTTGTCTAGCTCCTGCGGAGGGCTATTGGTGGGCCTGTGGCCCACCACCTGTGTTTGGTGGGCCGAAGGCCCACCAAACACAGACTCTCCAGATAGCCCCTTCTAACTTTCCTGAAATCATGGATGTAGAAATGTATGTATTAACGCCTTACCCATCACCCTCCACCCATTCACTCACCCATTACCCATCACCCCCCACCCATTCACTCACCCATTACCCATCACCACACACCCATTCACTCACCCATTACCCATCACCTCCCACCTATTCCCTCACCCATCACCCATCACCCCCCACCCATTCACTCACCCATCACCCCACACCCATTACCCATCACCCCACCCATTCACTCACCCATTACCCATCACCCTACATCAAGGTTTCCTCAATTCTCGCAACCCACATTTTTTTTTCACAATTTTCGCTAATAGGCTGCTAAAAAAAAAAAAAAGTGATCGGATCATCTCATAAGTGGGCTTAAAAGTTGCCCCTGGTCGAGCTGGTTCCAAAACTGTGCCATATGATAGGATTGGGGCACGGGGGGCGGCACCTATCGCGGACACACACACACACACACACACACACACACACACACACACACACACACACACACACACACACACACACACATACACTTTCGCTTATATTATTATAGATATACTAGACTGTATAATATGTCATAAGTATTTGTGCCGCTTCTATACCGCACGGTTGTCTAGCTTATAACTCCATAATTTTATTCATTAGTCATCAGACATCAAACAAGTACGTACTTATCTCTATCACTTCCATTCAAATATATACTGAGCGACATTAGTTTTGCCCTAAAACAGGAGTAGCAATCACTTCTCATTCCTCCTTTCACTGTGAGAACACAACATCAACATTGTCTTGTTTTAAAGTAAATCCAATCAACATTTAGTGCAGTCATACAAGTTATGTTTTATCTCAAGCTCAGTTATTTGAGTAAATAATATTTCTATACCATGCAATACATTTTTCATAAAAAGATAACACAATACTTAATAATAATAATAATGTCGGTGGTGTTAATGATAATAATAAGTTATAATAATAGATGGGGGGCCATCAGGTCTCTCTCTCTCTCTCTCTCTCTCTCTCTCTCTCTCTCTCTCTCTCTCTCTCTCTCTCTCTCTCTCTCTCTCTCTCTCTCTCTCTCTCTCTCTCTCTCTCTCTCTCTCTCTCTCTCTCTCTCTCTCTCTCTCTCTCTCTCTTATCAACACCATATATTTCAATATCTATTTTCTTTTCCCGAACATGAGAGACACAGAAAAGACCTACAGAAAAAGAACAATCAACATCAATCAACAACTTACTGTATCATCATTATTCACTAATTCATATAACGCCCACCAAACATTTCCTGCCTTAGAAGCATTCCAGCCACGCCCTAGATATTCTTCATAGCCCTACACACCTATAGAACTCAATCAATAAGGGCGGGGGAGTGGCTAAGTATACCTGTAAATAATGTGGTTCAGAATGTCTACTTGGATAACCATATTCTTTGGGCGAGACTATTTTGTATGCCCCGTTTTCTTTCACTTAATGGGTGTGTGGGTGTGTGTGTGTATGTGTGTGTGTGTGTGTGTGTTGTGTGTGTGTGTGTGTGTGTGTGTGTGTGTGTGTGTGTGTGTGTGTGTGTGTGTGTGTGTGTGTGTGTGTGTGTGTGTGTGTGTGTGTGTGTGTGTGTGTGTGTGTGTCAGAGGTGGGCACTTCCGTAAACACTTCTGCAAACCGCAACTTCCGCAAATTGCGGAAGTCCGAATTCGTTTGCGGATTTGCGGAAGTGTAAATGTTTGCAGATTTGCGTTTGCGGAAGCACTTATGCAAACGCAAATGTCCCCAAATTCCGAAATTTGAACACTATTGCTACGCGGCTTCTCACACCGTCCAGGAGACGCTGCTTGCCGAACAGTGACCAGTCAAGTCAACCAAGGCCGCAGTTATCAGCGAACATTCTCAGAGGAAGTACGCGACCTCCCAGCCCTTCTTCCTGCTTTGCTTTTCATGTATGTTTTTTTTCTAAATTTTTGGTTGTAATTCATATATACATTATATGTGTGATGTAGTAATATCATTGAAATGTTTTAGATGTTACTGTAAACATTGTTAAGTGAGACCCAAGGTCAGCAGATACTAGAAACATGATTTGGCGGTGGCGGGCTGATCTGTGACGTCACACGTTCTTCGTCGACTCAGTCATGTCTTCTATTATCGTGTGCTCCTACCGAGATTGTGAAATAACCACAGGATGTTTAGAAAAACTGACCCAACTTTCACCTTCATGACACTTTTCCGCTTATAAATTTCAGAGCTGGGCGGAGCGCAAACGAAAGCGCAAATGCGCAAAAGCGCAATTTGCGCTCCATATAAAATATTTGCGCTTTGCGCAAAACGCCGAAAATTTGCGCTTTTGGAGTTTGCGCTCTCGATATTTTATAAGTCCGCAAATGCGCAAACTTAGCAGAAAAACTGATGGCTGATGGCTGTTCAGCATGGGCTCAGACGTCATGAGGCCGAAGCGATCGAGTCTGACGGCCAAGAACTTGGAGAAGCTGGTGTTCCTCAAGGGTAACATGAACCTCCTCAAGGGTCGGTGGGAGCTGGAGGACAGTGACGAGGAGGACTAATATTAATATTGTGTATTTTCATTTTTCAACTATTTTGTGTTGTTTTGACAGTATTATCTTATTTTTTATATAAACTTGTGTTCAATAAATGCTTCAAATACTGTAAACATTCAATCTTTTAATCATTTATACACTTTATATTAATTTAACATAGAATTTTTCAGTTTGCAGACTAAAAAATGAGGTTTGCGCTTTAACTTTTATGTTTGCGCTTTAAAAAAAATTATTTGCGGTCTAGTTTTTTTTTTTGCGCTAGAAATTTGCGCTTTTTGCGCTTCGCCTTTTTTCGAGAATTTTGCGCTTTTGCGCTTTGCGGACTCGATAACGAAAATTTGCGCTTTGCGTTTTGCGGACTAAGGAAAAAAATTTGCGCGCCCAGCTCTGCTTATAATAAGTACATATTATGAGCAAGGAGAGGGTGATCCGAGGGCCATCGACCAGTGATATACTGTAGACACAGCGAGCATACACAGAGGTGTGCAAGTGTATGCTACGTGTGCTGGTGACGATATGTTATTTGCTTACAGTGATTATGGCTCTGCTGCAGAGCTGAATATTACTTGCAAGGAGTGTGTTGTGAGTGAATTAGTGCTTAGCGATGGTGGGGCGACAGCCTTCATCCTGCCTTATCGCTAGGCTGAGGTGCGAGTTAACCGCCATCCCTCGTACTGTACCGCGAAAACAATTTTGTTCCTTCTGTTGTGTGCCGCATGATGCTTTGTGCCGTTTCGTGATTACTATGGTAAAACAACGCCCTCCACCAGTGGCCGAGGCCCGGCTGGTTGCTGCTATGGACAATGTACTGGGGTTCATCTGCAGCATAAGGAGGAAGATCAGTGGTTGGCCAAGTTGGCCATTTCCCAACAACTTGTCAGTAGAGTACTAAGTCATTTTTTAAAGTTAAATTGTAAAATTATTTTACATCTTTATATCATAAACGTTGTTTTTCAAATAATATTTGTTTGTGTATATTCTTAGGTGCAAGAGAAAGCCCAGGCTCAGTGGCACAAACAGAACCGAAAGCCAACCACCGCAGCCAACATCAAGAGGGAGGTGGGCAGGAAGCTGAAGACCCCAAAGGTCACACGCTGGAACTCCCTCTATGACTCCATAGAGGTTCTCAGTGATGTACTCGATACCAAGCTGGCCTAGATCAACGTGATATGCATGCAAAATGGTATAGCCACGTTCAACAGGTTGATAAGGATATTATGAGTACCTAACTGTGATGAAGCCAGTGGTAGTGGTGACCAGCCTCGATAAACTCCAATTAGGTTAGAGGTCTACATTGGAGTCCTGATTCCCACCCTATCTGTACTCTGAGACAGCTTTCGGGCATTGAAGGCTAAACCATTCAAATATCCCCGGCCTTTGTTGGAGTACCTCCTTGAGAACCCTCATAGTGATATGAGACCCAAGGATTTCAAGGGCAGGTTCCTCTCCCTCTTTGATCAAATGGACTTTTTGATGGCCACAGCAATCCATCCCCTCTTCAAGCTGCCTGTGGTCCGCTTTCTTAACCCTCAGAAGGTGTATGCTGTGAAATCAAGCTGTTCGAGGTCACAGAGCAGGCTGTCTTGGATCCCTCAGAAGGCAGCAGCCCAGATGAAGATGAAGAGGATGATTTTTTCAAGGTGAAACTTATGAACTTTATCGTGATCTACTGCATCTTCAGTTCAGTTGTGACAGTTCATTACTCCAAGTCATTATTTTTGCAATTTTGAGCGTCATGCTGATAACTTATTGTAATATTTATTATTCAAGTGCAATAATATGGGGAAAGACCTTGAGAGTTGGTGTTCAGAGAAGCAGAGGAACAAGCTGCTGGAGCAGGCCATGTTCCCTGCCCTTTGTTGTGCCGCCTGGGTAGATGTGTTTGTTAAGTACATCACGGACATACCCAGCTCTGCAGTTGTGGAGAGACTGTTCTGCCAGGGATCTGACATCATGAAGGCCAAGAGAGCGAGTCTGACCTCCGATAATTTTGAGAGATTGGTCTGCATGAAGGGGAACATGGACTTCTTCAATATGGAATTGTCACCAAAGGACTCTGAATGAGGAGTCTGAGGTTAAAGGCCTGATATTATATCAATGAAATAAAATTTGGAGTGTAGTGTACTTATACTGTTTATTACCCCTTAGTGTGCACTTAAGTTGATATGTTGAGTGAGTGGTCACAATGAGGGGAAGTTAAAATGTGAGTTAAAACATCTTTGGGGCGCTGAGGGGTAGGCATGAAAAAAATACTAATATATATATATATATATATATATATATATATATATAATATATAATATATTTTATATATATATATATATATATATAATAATATTATATATCTATAGTTATATTATATTATATTAATATAATTATTGTATGTTTAGTAAATATTATATAAATTAACTACTACAAAGTGCTTTACCTCTATTTTTGCACTATGTGCAGATAAAATATTACATAATTGGTTTGCGGATTTGCCGACTTACGGTTGCGGAAGTGTGAACTTCAAAAAATTTGCGGACTTGCGGTTGCGGAACGTAAGGATTGGGGTTTGCGGAAGTGGAATTTAGTTTGCGGTGCCCACCTGTGGTGTGTGTGTGTGTGTGTGTGTGTGTGTGTGTGTGTGTGTGTGTGTGTGTGTGTGTGTGTGTGTGTGTGTATTTATCTTTGTGTCTATTCATATTATTTATCTATCTATTTTGTTTTCATTCAGATATTTATGCGTTATTCTTAAAACGTATCTCTTAATCTTATCTTCATATATCTTATCTCTTATAATCTTATCTTATATTAATATTAATACAAATATTAAGTAATTTCTTATTCGTACTCGTAGTTAAAATTATAATGGTTTTTTTGTTTATCTAGTATGTCCTAAGGCTTCTTTCTTCTTGTTTATCTTTCACCAGATGTCGTTGGATGCTCAAGTGGTGGTGATGCTGTGCGTGGTGAGCGTCGTTGGTGAGTGTGGTGATGAGGTGGTGTTGTTGTAGTAGTAGTAGTTTATAGAGTTTATAGAGTTTATTGCCAAATAACAATTTTATATATGAATAAATATATACACATTTATAGGCATTAGTCTGCTGAGAATGAGCTCCTTAGCAGACATAAAATCAGTTAACATCATCTAAATACGAATACGATGACGGCAATAATTTACAAATAAAGATTAACATACAAAAATATAAACTCATAGTAACAACTTGTTTAAAAAAAAAAGTACCTAAATTTTTGGAGCACAAATTTACTGTATTTTCATTTTCATTCTATAAGACCTTGACTTTGTAAATTATATAACTACTGTTTAAGTTTAACTTTAAATAAATTGAGATTAGTTGCTGTTTTGATATCATCTGGTAATGCGTTCCGACATCGTAGTAGTAGTAGTATAGTAGTAGTAGTAGTAGTAGTAGTAGTAGTAGTAGTAGTAGTGGTGGTAGTAGTAGTGGTAGTAGTAGTAGTAATAGTAGTAGTAGTAGTAGTAGTGGTGGTAGTAGTAGTAGTAATAGTAGTAAAATTATCTGTGATTTCATATATGTACGTTATTTCTCTCTCTCTCTCTCTCTCTCTCTCTCTCTCTCTCTCTCTCTCTCTCTCTCTCTCTCTCTCTCTCTCTCTCTCTCTCTCTCTCTCTCTCTCTCTCTCTCTCTCTCTCTCTCTCAACACAATAGCACAATAACACCTTTCACTAATTCTCATAATTTCTCACATTTCTCTCACCTGTTAATCACTTCTCTTTTCACCTCACTGTTTACTTCGCCCGCCGCTACCTGTCGTAATGAGGTAATCCCCGAAATACCTGCCTCAATTTATATACTCAGGTCAAGGTAAATACGGTTAAGTACAGGTATATGTGATAGATAGACACATTAGAAGTCTTTATTTACGTAAGTTTTGTGAATAGAGAAGGAAATCATAAAGAAACAGTTATAAAGGAAGGTATTGGGTTGTTTTTTTAATGGGGAATTTAATGGTTTGATTTTGCTCTTTTGTTTAATTGTGTTTTGTCTTCTTTCTTTTCTTTCTTTCTTTTCCTTTGTCTGGTAGTTTATAGGAAAGTCATTAGGGAACCCTAATGACTTTCCTATAAACTACCAGACAAAGGAAGGAAGGATCACACACACAACACACAACACACACCACACACCACACACACACACACACACCACACACAATATCGTACCCAATACCCAGCATTTTCGTTATCAATCCACTAGAAAAAAACGCTTTGAATAGCATACGAGATTGACCTTTTTTTATTTAATCTATTAAAAACAATGTTTTTGTGTGTGTGAGGGTCAATTTCATGGCGGCCAAGCGAACTAAAGCTACCAGTATCAGAATACAACAAACTGATATAGAATTGCATCACGTTTAGACAACCCATAGATAGGTTTTTCTGTTTTTCATATGATAAACATTAAATCTTCACTTGCATGACATTTAGACAACTTCACAGTTACGTCTCTTGTGTCAGTGAATAGTTATATTAGTTAATAGTATATAAATTTTGAAGTATAGTATAGTATAGTAGAATGTTATAGTCAATGAAAACACTTGCATTGTGGTCCTGGTGTGTGTGTGTGGTGTGTGTGTGTGTGTGTTGTCAATCACCCATGGTCTTGTCCACGCGAGTCAGACTTGCGATTGCCAGTTTAACCCTCCCGGTGCGAGCTTGGAGCTCATTATTACCGATCTTTGGGTAATGCTGGGACCTCACACACCACATACACACACCCATCCCCTTGCACAAGTGGGGCAGTAACTGCCCGAATTTTTCAGTGGAAAAATACCCGAGAATGATTGGGGGCCGGGGATCGAACGCTGGACTACATAATGGTGCCGGACGCTCTAACCCACGGAGCCGTTCACGCGGTGTTCAGGTGTGTGTGTGTGTGTTGTGTGTGTGTGTGTGTGTGTGTGGTGTGTGTGTGTGTGTGTGTGTGTGTGTGTGTGTGTGTGTGTGTGTGTGTGTGTATGTGTGTGTGTGTGTGTGTGTGTATAAACAAGTGATGCGGTCCTCCAGGTTACAGGTATAATGATTTAGAGCCATTCAGGGTGTGTCTCTGGAGTATATACCCAAGTCTGGAAAGGATGGCCTTTTCCGGATGAAGACGCTTGGCTTTAGCTCCGAAACTAACCATAGGATTTTTTTCCAAAAATACCCTCATTGCGATTCCTACACAAAGTTACCTCTATACTGGCAAGGAAACCTAACCGTAGCCTAACGTAACCTAACCTGACGTGCTCATGAGTAAAGTAGGCAAAGCTTTCCAGACTTGGGTAATATGCGTCCTGGAATGGATAAGGATGTGGGTATTGATTGCACGTCCTGTTGTCATCGAGGCTGTTTACATCTTTCACGCCTTGGCAGTAACGTGAGAGAGAGAGAGAGAGAGAGAGAGAGAGAGAGAGAGAGAGAGAGAGAGAGAGAGAGAGAGAGAGAGAGAGAGAGAGAGAGAGAGAGAGAGAGAGAGAGAGAGAGAGAGAGAGAGATGAGAGAGAGAGAGAGGAGAGAGAAGGAAGAGAGAGAGAGAGAGAGAGAGAGAGAGAGAGAGAGAGAGAGAGAGAGAGATTAATAAACGAGCAGGAGACGCCGTGGTTCATGTTGGCGTGGGGCTGGGGAACCCAGGGTGGGTTGATGAGTGTGTGGGTACGGCTGTGTTCTATGCAGGAGGGTGAGGGTAGGAAGGCCAATCACCTTACTACAGCACAACACAAGTTATGTATACGTAAATATACATAATTATAGTTGAATAGATAGATGGATAGATAGATATTAACTCTTTCAATGCCAAAACAATTAGATTCAATGTGTAATGGAATAAAATCACAAGAACGTCAAGGCTAAGTGGATATATCCTATTAGCTAAGTCGGTACCGCGCTGGTGTTTGGAGCATGGTGGTGAGGGAGGGTTCGAACCTCACCACAGTTAATAACTAAAGGGGGAATTATTTATTTCCCGAATTAAGATTGTCACCCTGTCAGTTTGTCTGTGGAGGACATACTGACGGGATTTCAGATGATAACCAAGTGTGGGGCCAAGTGTGGTGTAACGCTCTGTTCGGTTTCACCATTACATAAGAACATAAGAAAATAAGGAAGCTACAAGAGGCCGCGAGGCCTACACGTGGTAGCTCCTGTAATATAATATTCCATATTCCAATAATTCTCCATTACCCCCATGAAGCAGTACATTGCCCTGCTATACGGCTCAGTGCAGTTCGGTCGACAGGATAACTAGCTACTACCCCCTTCGGTATCCCCTCAGAAGACCATCACAATGACAAGTAGAAAACAAGAGTAAAAGTATAAAGATTTGCAAGTGAAAACAATACCGAGGACCACCCACCCGGCGTAACAAATGTACTCGCTTGGCCGCAAAAAAATCAGATTTGCGACGCCGATAATTCTTGAATAATACCAGATAAATTGTAGGGTGTTGCCATTGTCTTCATTTCGTAGCGTTGAGTTTGCGTCCATCACTATAGCCTTGTGCCCAGCCTTGACACTTGTATTACTGTTCCTCGGACCCACTAGAAAGCGTCCCGATCTTGCAAAATAATGACATAACAAATGACGTGCTTAAAAAGATGACAAACGCCACCGTAACCTGTACTTTGGCATTTACCAGCCCTGTCTAGTGAATAATGCGCGTGGCACCCAATCTTATCTCAATGACAGGGTGACTTTGGCTCGAAGAATACAATACCTGGGGGTTCGAATTAAGAGGTAGCCGGTGTAAATATTTCATCTGGTTACGATGCCACATACTGCATCTTCATAACCTGTTTTTACTGTTATGAAGGCTGAACGAAACACACACACACGCACGCGCGCACACACACACACACACACACACACACACTTCAACTTTGAACGTGAATTACAATGTCTGAAAGGTTCGTGTTCATTCCTCATCCTTTATTAACCCTCTGCTTCCCTATTACTAACAAATGAAGCAATTAGCTCTCGTCACGCCACCTGCAGGAGCCAAGACCGTGGGCGTAGTGAGGTTCCAGACGGGCGACGTGGCCACCACCGAGTCTATGCTGGACACCGGCCTGGGGCACCTCCCCACCCTGCGGCAGGTGCGTTTGACCCCTCACTGACGAGCTAACCCTTCCCCTTAACCCATCATCCACTCACCAGGCCCTCCAAACATCCACACACTAAGGCTCCACTCTATTCCCCGTGTCTGGCGAGCCCCTCACCTCCTTGGCTCCCACTTCACCATTACAAGCCACGAGTCCCTGCTCCCCCACCAGTCACAGCACAGTCCCGCCCCCCCCCCCACCTGCCCACCACCCCCACCTCCTCCAGGGCTGCGTTCAGTAGGGTTCCCCCGCTCTATACGTATCGTCTGTTCCCTACTGAACGATTCACAACACATTTTGCTACCAAGATAGCAGCTGTCGAAATTTATCGCTGTGGCTATTCTTCTTATTCTCGCAGAATAACTTGTTGATGCCCCTGTATTTGATGCAGCAGAAATTATAGCAGCAGGAAATGAAATATTAAGGGTCAATAAAAACAGCGGAGCTGACCGGATCTGACCGGATCTGAGCAGTAAACACCGGATCTGACCGGATCTGAGCAGTAAACACCGGCGAATAGGGCCAAAGGGGTTTTAATAGTGTCTAAAAAGAGGATATATACATGACATTAGGCGTAGTTGTATCATAGTTTATCAAATATCGATATTATGAGATAACTTGTAACACGGGCATTTTATATTGAACAGCGATCTGTGTCATTTTGTGTCTTCGGTTATAATGGACGAGAGTTTCGCGGTCGTTTTCAGAGACACCAACTATTTTTTCTTGGCTTACAATAGGTGCTTGTTCTAATGGTGCTTGTTTTATTTTGCGCAAACCAAAAAAAAAAAAAAAAAAAAAAAATGAAACCTAACCTTATGTTTTAATGAAACCTAACCTAACCTTACAGGTTTTAATGAAACTTAACCTAACCTTAACCACAAAATATATATATTTTTTTTTTTTTTTTTTTTTTTTTTGCGCAATAAAACAATCTCCATTAGAACAAGCACCTATTGTAGGCCAAGAAAAAATAGTTGGTGTCTCTGAAAACGACCGCGAAACTCTCGTCCATTATAACCGAAGACACAAAATGACAGATCGCTGTTCAATATAAAATGCCCGTGTTACAAGTTATCTCATAATATCGATATTTGATAAACTATGATACAACTACGCCTAATGTCATGTATATATCCTCTTTTTAGACACTATTAAAACCCCTTTGGCCCTATTCGCCGGTGTTTACTGCTCAGATCCGGTCAGATCCGGTGTTTATTGCTAAGATCCGGTCCGATCCGGTCCGATCCGGTGTTTTTATGGACCGAAATATTAAGAAGGCAAGAAGAGGAGAGAGAAGAGGAAAGGCTTTTTTTGGCCTTTGTTTACATACCCTTATTGTGGCGCGAGCTGGCAACTCAGCGGCAAACCACCTCCTCGAGTAGGTTTGCGAGAGAGCAATACGTAAAGCAAAATGTACGGTGAATTCAAAATACGTACCGTACGTATTGCCCTACTGAACGCACCCCAGATGAGCCGCCTTACTTTGCCTCCGCCAGGTGACGCTGTTGGTGCACCTGAGGCTGCGGCGCATCACCTCCCACATCCCGCTGCTCAACTACGCCGTCGAGGGTGCCAACGAGGAGCTGTTTGTGGGTGAGTGTGTGTATGTGTTGTGTGTGTGTGTGTGTGTGTGTGTGTGTGTGTGTGTGTGTGTGTGTGTGTATATATGTGTGTGTGTGCGTGTGTGTGTGTCAAGAACCGAGGCGGCAGTAACTAGCCCCCCCCCCTTCTCCCGTGCCCCCAGAGCTGGTGCCCAAGAAGAAGGACATGCACGTGCAGTGCTGTGGTGGGCTGGTGTCCGAGGCGTTCAGGGTCAAGCTGAAGATGTTCCGTTGGCAACACATCTGTGTGTCCATCAACCTGGACACCCGGATCCTGCACGTCATCTACGACGACCTGGTGTGTGTGTGTGTGTGTGTGTGTGTGTGTTGCCGTAAAACTGGGTCCGTTATGAGATTAATTTACTCCTCCAATGAAACCCAGCCGTGTTACGACAACAAGAAATGTAAGATTATATCATGAGTATGTTGCCACCAGTTCAAGATTTATCCTTAAAGAGTCTAACTCTTGAACAGAATGTTAATATTTATCAACAAGAAAGTAACGTGAACTTTATATTTCACATAGGTACTCCGGTATTTCACATTTCTAGGGTACTCTGTGGTGTAAGGGTTAGCACGCTCGGTTCACAACCGAGAAGTCCCGGGTTCGATCCCCGGGCGGAGCGGAAACAATTGGACTGTTTCTTTAAAAACCCGAGCCCCTGTCCACCCAGCAGTGAATGGGTACCGGGTGTTAGCCGGGGGTTTGTAACCCGCCTCCCGGGGTGCTGGCTTCGGCCAACACTATCAACACTAGCAGACAGCTCCTAGGGGTAGTCTGTGAGAGAGCTGTCTGGTTACAGCGGAGATCCATCTCAGCTGCGTAGATAACTGACGAAATTCTTCAAACATCAAACATCAACATGAATATTTTACCGAGTTAACACGTAATATTAAGATCGGAGGACTGTGAGTAAGTATTTCCTTAAAGTAATCGTCCAGACCATTTCATCATTCCTGATTTGATGTAGTTAGAGTATAGCCATTATCGAGTGTATCAACAATATGTTGTCACTTCTTGCATCCAGTCAGCCGTTTTTGAAGAATCCGCAATCAAAATCTGTAAATTCCCCGAGCTTCGAAAACGCTCATGGCAACTGGCAGACGATGCGCCACGGCTCGGTGACGTAGCAAAAGGGAGGCTCCTCTTCCCGCGCTGCTGTGTGTGTGTGTAGTAGTGTTTGTGTGTGTGTGTGTGTGTTTTTGTGGTGTGTGTCCGTAGTAGTGTGTGTGTGTGCGTAGTAGTGGTTGTGTGTGTGTGTGCGTAGAGGGGTTTGTGTGGGGTTTTGGGGTGTGCGTAGTAGTGTTGTGTGGTGTGTGTGTGTGTGTGCGTAGTAGTAGTGTGTGTGTGGTGTGTGTGTTGTAGTAGTGTTGTGTGTGTGTGTTAGTAGTGTTTGTGTGTGTGTAGTACTGTTTGTGTGTCTGTAGTAGTGTTTTGTGTGTGTCTGTAATAGTGTTTGTTGTGTGTAGTAGTGTTTTGTGTGTGTGTGTGTGTCACTGTGTGTGGTAGTGTTTGTGTGTGTGTGTAGAGTTTGTGTTGTTTGTGTGTGTGGTGTGTGTGTTGTAGTAGTGTTTGTGTGTGTGTGTGTGTGTAGTAGTTTTTTGTGTGTACTTTGTAGTAGTGTTTGTGTGTGTGTAGTGCTATAGTGTTGTGTTTGTGGTGTGTGTGTGTGGTAGTAGTGTGTTTGTGTGTGAGGTGTGGGGTAGTAATGTTTGTGTGTGTTGTGTGTAGTAGTGTTTGTGTTTGTGTGTGCGTAGTAGTGTTTGTTGTGTGTGTGTGTGTGTGTGTGTGTGGTGCGTGTGTGTTTTGTGCGTAGTACGTAGTGTGTGTGTGTGGTAGTACGTAGTGTGTGTGTGTTGTTTTAGTAGTACTTGTGTGTGTTTTGTAGTAGTGGTTTGGTGTGTGTTTAGTAGTGTTTGTGTGTGTAGTAGTGTTTGTGGTGTGTTGTTGTTTTTGTGTGTGTGTGATGTAGTGTGTTTGTTTTGTGTGTGTGTGTGTGTGTGTGTTTTGTAGTAGTGTTTGTGTTGTGTGTGTGAGTAGTGTTTGTTTTGTGTGTAGAGTGTTTGTGTGTGTGTAGTATTTGTTTGTGTGTGTGTGTAGAAGTGTTTGTGTGTGTTATAGTGTTGAACCTCAGCAGGCCTCCGCTAACACTGTTCACCACCTCGTACTCTGGCTCAAACATATAGGGTTGGGCTCCCATCACAATCTGGTTCGTTTTCCTCATATACGCGAAGCAGCGTCATTTAGTTCGGTTTCCAGATTAAGCATCGTACTCTAGATCTATCACAGCGACAGATCCACTGTCTGACACCGAAGTACAATCGCTCATCATAACATTTGCCGACAGGTCTCACAGAGGCAGACGGGTGTTGTTTACATTGGAGCGTCCCTTCTGTGACGTCATCAATAACATGCGTAGCCCTGTTGGAGGGAAGAAAAAAAAATTCGCCCGCTTTTTACAAAAGTCGTGTTTTTACGGAAATAAGGCCTGGAAATCAATTATTTTTGGTGGATTAGGTGTTTTGAATGTGCATTCAACATAATTAAGCAAAAAAAAATTGGGTCTGGACGATTACTTTAACGCACTTTGCATGTCACCTGGGTTGATTAAACTACACGAGAATCAGTCACCTCAGAATTTAGGTTTATTAATACCAAACACTCGTCTCCACGAGTGTTTTTTTTTTTTAAGTTGACACTATATACTAATGGAACATTGAAGAATTACTGAGGGTGTATTACATGCAGATAAATACACTAAGTTGCTTGACACATTTGGAAGAGACTTATATTATAGTCGGGAACGACTCGTACACTCGAAAAAACCATTAACAACACCGCCGTTTCCTATGATGAAAGTTCCTAACTGACACGAGCGGACACTGGAGGTCACACCCGTACTCTACGATATATTTCTGAGCCACATGTGTAGACAGTGATAGATACACACCTCACCGTTTTCACTACACACTACGAAACTACTTAACCTATTATGGTGGTCTAGCTCCTATCCTTTCCAATGTAACCAAATTAAAACATAACAGAATGGGATAAATAGGGGAAGGGAAGGTAAGGGTATCGTATGTTTGCGTTCACATGTGGCAGAACGAGATGAGTTGTAGAGCTTTAACCTGATTGGGATGGAAGTCAAGAGTGGAATCAGTTAACACGGCATTGACTGATACACGAGTATCTTAATAAACAAGTAAATGTTCTAGTATTGGAAATTTCTAACGAATGGGGGGAGAGAAAATATGCACCAACCTGATTGGGATGGAAGTCAAGAGTGGAATGAGCCTCGTGGCGAGGGGGTTGGCATGGGCCGGCCCTCCCGCGCGGGAACACGGAGTGTGTTCGTTGATATACCCACGGTTTAAATAATATTTGACGTTGAGTGATTTACAACCATGTTAGGCTATGAGCATAAAAAGAATACTCTATGAGCGGCAGCGAAACAAATTATGTTCAACGATGATGAAAATTTTGTCGGTAGAAATAGTTTAAAGTAGTCGTCCAGACCCATTTTTTTTTTGCCTAATTATGTTGAATGTACATTCAAAACACCTAATCCACCAAAAATAATTGATTTCCAGGCCTTATTTCCGTAAAAACACGACTTTTGTAAAAAGCGCGCGAAAAAAAAAATCTTTCCCCCAACAGGGCTACGATTGTTATTGATGACGTCAGAACAGGGACGCCCCAGAAACTGTCTGACACCTGTCGGCAAATGTTTGATGAGCGATTGTATTTTCGGTGTCAGACAGTGAATCTGTCGCTGTGACCGACCCTCTTCCCACACAACACGCCTGCGCACCAACACCCTTTCCTGCACACACCCAAACACACACCAAATGTGTGGGGGGCGTGTGGGGCAGGCGTGTGTGTGGGAAGGAGGCGTGTGTGTAAGAAGGTGTCGGTGTGCAGGCGTGTGTGTGGGAAGGTGGTCGGTGGGGCAGGCGTATGTGTGGGAAGGAAGCGTGTGTGGGAAGGAAGGCGTGTGTGTGGAAAGGAGGCGTGTGTGTGTGCAGGCGTCTGTGTGGGAAGGGTGTCGGTGTGCAGGCGTTGTGTTGGGAAGGAAGCGTGTCTGCAGGCGGGGTGTGTGGGAAGGAGGCGTTTCTGTGTGCAGGCGTGTGTGGGGGGAAGGAGGCGTGTAGGGCAAGGCGTGTGTGTGGGAAGGAGGCGTGTGTAAAAACTTTGGAAGAAGTCCTTCACCCCTATCTTTTTTTTTCTTCCCCCTATAGCCAACAAGCCTGGGGAAAATGGCGGGAATACGGGTTTTGGGTGGGGAAGCAAATATAAGTGAATTTATGGCTCCCCAAAAAAAAAATCATCAAAGTCAACTAATGTTAAAAATTTTAACCTAACCTAACCTTAACCACAAAGTATACCTAACCTAACCTTAACCACAAAGTATACCTAACCTAACCCTTAACCACAAAGTATACCTAACCTAACCTAACCTTAACCACAAAGTATACCTAACCTAACCTAACCTAACCTTAACCACAAAGTATACCTAACCTAACCTTAACCACAAAGTATACCTAACCTAACCTTAACCACAAAGTATACCTAACCAAACTAAACCTTAACCACAAAGTATACCTAACCTAACTAACCTAACCTTAACCACAAAGTATACCTAACCTAACCTAACCTTAACCACAAAGTATACCTAAACCTAACCTAACCTTAACCACAAAAGTAAAACCGAACCCAACCTAACCTTAACCACAAAGTAACCTAGCCTAACAACTAAAACCCTTTAACACAAAAGTATACCTAACCTACCTTAACCACAAAGTATACCTAAACCTAACCTAACCTTAACCCAAAAATAAAATACCAACTAACCTAACCCTTTAAACCCAAAGTAACTAACCTAACCTAACCTTAACCAAAAAAGTATAACCTAACCTAACCTTAACCACAAAATATACCTAACTAACCTTAACCACAAAGTATACCTACTAACCTTAACCACAAAGTATACCTAACCTAAAAACCCAACCTATTAAACCCCAAAAATTTAATAACCTAACCTAACCTTAAACCACAAAGTATACCTACCTAAACCTAACCTTAACCACAAAGATATCCTAACCTAAGCCTAACCTAACCTTAACCCCAAAGTATAACCTAACCTAACCTAACCTCAACCACAAAGTATACCTAACCTAACCTAACCTTAACCACAAAGTATACCTAACTAACCTTAACCCCAAGTATACCAACCCAACCTAACCTTAACCACAAAATATACCTAACCTAACCAACCTTAACCACAAGTAAGTAACCTAACCTAACCTAACCCTTTAAACCCCAAAGTATACCTAACCTAACTTAACCTACCAAAAGTATACCTAACCTATACCTTAACCACAAAGTATACCTAACCTAACCTAACCTTAACCACAAAGTTTTACCTAACCTAACCTTTTAACCCACAAAGTATACCTAACCTAACCTAACCCCAACCTTAACCACAAGATACCAACCTAACCTTAACCACAAAGTATACCTAACCTAACCTTTAAACCACCACATACCTAACCTAACCTTTAACCTTAACCACAAAAATAAACTACCTAACCTAACCTTAACCACAAAGTATACCTAACCTAACCTAACTAGCCTTAACCACAAAGTATAAAACCTAACCTAACCTAACCTTAACCACAAAGTATACCTAACCTAAACCTAACCCTTTAAACCCCAAAGTATACCTAACCTAACCTTAACCACAAAGTATACCTAACCTAACCTAACCTTAACCACAAAGTATAACCTAACCTAACCTAACTGGACTTAAGAATTTTTTTAGGCACCCCATATTTCATACGGTGTGTTGGTTAACCAAGGCTGAGCCGCACTCTGGAACCTTTTAAAAAGATGTATTAATAAGCATAACAATACAGTGCGTAGTTCATTTCAGTCAAAACCGGAAGATAGTTCCAAGATTCCATGGCGTTGTGTTTGTGAAGGGTGCGGTGTGCAGTGCGGTGTGTGTAGGGAAGGAAGCGTGTGTGCAGGCTGGTGTGGGGAAGGAGGCGTGTGTTCAGGCTGTGTGGGAAGGTGTCGGTGTGCCAGCGGAGTGTGGGAAAGGGTGTCGGTGAAGGCGTGTGTGGTGGGACGGAGGCGAGTGTGCAGGCGTGAGTGTGGGAAAAGGGTGTCGTGGGGTGCCAGGCGTTTTGTGTGGGAAGGGTGTCGGTGTGCAGGCGTGTTGTGTGGAAGGAGCATGCTGCCCCATAAAGGATTCATGCATGGGCATATAGCAAAAAAAATCTATCAGAAACACCCAAATATCTTCAAGTACTATTATTTTTCTCGTGTTACGTGCCTCTGATCAGGGGGAAGAGGATCCTCCCTGATGGTACGTCACGGAAGGCTGAGCCTTGAGGTCTGCAATCTTGAGGCGTTTTGAGAACTCGGGGAATTTGCAGATTTTTGATGTGGATTATTAAAAAACGCTGCTGGATACAAAAAGTGACGACGTATTGTTGATATACTCGTCAAAAGGAATAATGATTGATTGCATTAAATCAGGAATGATAAATGGTCTGGAAAGATTAAATTTAAGTTTCCTAATATTCCAATCGAATCTGGGTTAAACTTTCGTAAAATCTTCCCACGAGAGAGGCGACTCTGTCCTTCCCGCGGTTTTGAGAAAAGATAATAATTTTTGCGTTCACGAAACTAATTGAGTCATGAGTTTTTAAAGCAATTACTATAGGGAATTCTCAAATACCTGAAGAAACGAAGTATTTGTTTGATTCTAGAGGTTTTAACTATGAATTTAAGATACGCTAATTTAAGTGATCGGAAATAACGGGTTTTAGATGGATGTATAGGGGGACAAGGGAGAACGAATGATTGAGGGGGAAAGGGAAGAAAGGAAGGAAGGGAATTATGATTATTTACGAACAATGCATATCATTTTACATACATTACATTGCCTCGCCCAACCTTTGAATGAAAATAAATTGTTTTTAATCTACTACGTATATCAAAATCCTGGCATTACATGTGTGGGTGTGTGTGTGTGTGTGTGTGTGCGCGTGTGTAGCGGCTGTTTGGCAGTGGTGATAACAAAAGTGGTGTTGTTGTACGTATCATTTCCATTCACTGAGTTAATAGTTATATTAATTAAGAATCAAATGATTGATCCGTATCAATTTACAATGTAAAGAACAAAAGATAAATATAATGTAATGCTTTCTGGGATGATATGTTGTGCATTTGAACAAAATAAGTGAAAGCTCAGATCTGCTTCATATTCAAATTAAAAGGAATATTCTGAAAGAAGCAAAACTTTTACTATTTGATACATTAAATGCAGTTATTCATGTACATTGTACACCTTTTTCTCTCGTAAGGAGTACACAGTCAAACTGGAGATGCCCGGCCCTGAATTCAGCTCCAGAAGTCGGATGGAGGTGCGTGGCGGCGGGCGCTTGGTGGTGGGACAGAAACTGTACTCTCTGGACGGTGACTTCATCGTGCTGGAGCTCCTGGACGGCGAGGTGGGCGACTGGCGCCTTTATGACATGGCGCTCGAACCAGACCAGATGAGGGCTTTGCTACGTTGCCGCGAAACAGCCGACCTCCGACCACCGATGATCAACCTGTCGACCGGCCACTTCGACGTGCTGGGCCCCACCATCACGCGCAACATCACGGTCGCCGAGATCTGCAGCGAACGCGTCAGGGGGTTCTACCTCTTCTTTCCGCAGAAGATGATCTTCAGCAACGCCTACACGTGGTGCCGCAAACTGAAGGGTAACCTCATTCTGCCGGAGGACAGCGCCACCAATGCCTACTTTTTCGACCAGTTCGTGGGCTACAAAGACCAGTGTGACGACATTTGGACGCACCTATTCTGGATCGGCTCCGGCGGCAACCTGACGAGCCGCGTGTGGCAGCGGCTGACGGACGGCCAGCCAATCACGTGGTACCAGTTCCTGCGGGAGTACCGCACCGTCACGCCAGAGTTCCAGTGCATCGCTGCGATCACGCACTACCGCTATAAGTGGGCGGCGTGCCCCTGCGACATAGAAACGTGTGTGTTGTGTAACTTCACCACGTACCCGGAGATGCGGCTCCGCGGCCTCTGCAAGGACTCCGCTTTAGACAGACTTTTTTCTTTCCGTGACAACAAGGACTACGAACTGATCTTCGACGGTCTGTCCCACGTGGTGATGGAGGAGAGCAACAACACGTGGGTGATGCGCAGCCGCCTGTATTCCTACCTGAAGGCGCAGATGATATCCCAGTGGGTTGGGCAGTATCCAGTGGGCGTCCATGCCTGGAAGATCGAGGGTGACAGGTGCCGCCAGAAGGAGGTAAGTACTGTTGTCGTTGTTATGAAGATATAGTACATCCTCACTTTGTCCCTTACCAGCAATGCTGCATCCTGAGCAGGCTTGGAACTCCTTATTTTCGGGGCATCTGGAGATGAGCGGGAGGCTCTCGTGCAAGAAGGAAATGTTGCCGGGAGTTCCGCTCCTCGTTATCACACGCACGATTCCTTTTCCAGATTAATCATCATCAACTTTTGACGAATTTTACGAATGTTGTAATTTTTTCGTTCTGAGTTTTTAGCATTGCGCGTAGAATGGTGTTTTTTTTCCCAATTTTGACCTGTCTAAGTTAAAACTCGTTGATTACAGACAGACGGACCAAACTTCCTAGGGAATTCAGACACACACTCTTTGTCCCCTTTGTTACCAACTTTTCTCCCGCAGGTGGATCTATTGCTCACGTCCTGCCACGATGACGAGTATACGTGCAGCGACGGGTTGTGTATCAAGAAGAGCCGCCGCTGCGACCTGAGCGTGGACTGCGACGACCAGAGTGACGAGATGGACTGTTCGGTGGTGATGGTGCCGAATGGCTACTCTGAACAACTGCCACCACCCACCGCCAAGGGCTCAGCGTTGCCCATCCTTTTTGCCCTCAACATCACCTCCGTCAGGCGGTTCGACTTGGTCTCTTTCACTATCAGCATCGACGCATACATAAGAATGCAGTGGCGGGACCGGCGGCTCAAGTACAACAACCTGTTGGCTAACTTGCGTGCCAACAAGCTGCGGGAGTGGAAGGAGGTGGGTGTGGCCATAGACCTTAGAGTGGGATAGACGGGCCCTGGCAGACTAGGGCCGTTGGGGTGGATTGGAGAGGGGCATGGGGACAAGGAAATGAGGAGGAGCTTAGGGCAGGATTATACTGCTAGAAAGTAAGGAAGGACGATTTAGAGCCAATGTTGTGGCCGATGTACAAAGACATCACTAAAACAGTTTATTTGTTTTCCCATGCCTTAGGCGCCTTCTGGCGCGGTAACCTTGACTTACCTTCACGCCCCTGGACCCTATATTCCCTCTCCTTTCCAGGTGTGAAAGCCGGGTCTGGAAATGAAAGACGGAACTAAAGGTGCCGTGGAGATCAAAACACATTCTCAGGCGGCCTACGTGGTCCGAGCCACGGGACCGCTGCCGGACGATGACACCACCATCAGGGAAGGTGTGTGTGTGTGTGTGCGTGTGCGTGTGCGTGTGTATGTGTGTGTGTGTGTGTGTGTGTGTGTGTGTGTGTGTGTGTGTGTTTGAGTCATAGGGGATAATGAGGGACTCTTTCATCCCCAGATGTGACTTACAGTGGCATGGACAACCCGCTGGTGTTTCAGGACGAGACGACGCTCACCTTCAAGTGTCACTTCGAGCTCAAGATGTACCCGTTTGACCGACAGAAGTGCTTCGTCGTGTTCAAGATGAAAGACATGACCGAAGAGCTGGGTGTTCTGGTGCAGGTGGGTAACCAAACGGTAGCCAGGAAAGTTGACTGGAATACAGTCAAAGAGAGCACTTGGGAGACTCCATAGATTTCAGGAGACATACGAGTGTAAGGACATGACATCATAATTATATGTGGGTTAAAATCCTAGTTAGCAGGATTTTTTGTTATTTTTTTTTTCTTTATTTTGCTCTTGGACTTATGATGTAAAAAAAATATACTGATGGGGATCTGAGAGCCTTGGATGACTTGTAGGAGTCTAGATACTTAGGATATCAGACACTTGGAGAGGAAATGCTGATAAGTCTAAGTGAATGTAGCCAACTGCAAGTGATAACTAGTAAGATTTCACAATGAGTTCGAGTGAAAATGAGGCCAGATAAAAGTGAGTTCGGATGAAATTAAGTCTTGGTAAAAGTGAGTCTAGTTGAGAGTAAAGGCCTGTCCAGACTAGGGGTGATGAGGCTGGCGGTGACGCTGGCGCTGTTAAATTTCGACTGTTTCAACACCCGCAGGCTGATGCTGGGCCGCTCCAACCCTCCCCTATATTTGCCGCACTGCCCTCGTCATTCACGCATCAGTGCTCGACATGCTCCAGTGAAGGCAGGTCGTATATCGCAGCGCTCCGTGAAAAAATGTCTTGTTCAAGTTGTACTAACCACGTTGAGTGGACACGGAGCAATACTCTTTACTTGATTGAATTATTGAAGCAGCATCCGTGCATCTGGGATGTTAAATCCCACCACTACTACTACTACTACTACTACTACTAACACTATTACTACTACTACTAACACTACTAACACTATTACTACTACTACTACTACTACTACCACCACTACTACTACTACTACTACTACTACTACTACTACTACTAACACTACTACTACTACTACTACTACTACTACTACTACTACTATACTACTACTACTACTACTACTACTACTACTACTGTGATGCCAGGGTTTTCGTGGGTTGTTGCTGACACCTTTATATTGAATGATAT
>JACEEZ010025169.1:45000-65000 GCA_016584305.1 Chionoecetes opilio
ACATCCCTAAAACCTCTTACCTGAAGCTCATAGATGCGTGGTTCGTGGCTCTGATCTTCGGCGTCTTCTGCATCATTCTTTCCTTAGTATACGTGGAAATACTCAGACTTAAAGAGACGCAGCCAGGGAGGAGCATCAAGGTCTCCCCCTACATCCCCGTCAGCGGCAAGAAGCAAGTCTCGTACAAGGGATCGCGTGCCGTTCGTTTGCAATAGGTTGTTTTGAAGCTGTTTCGTGTACTATTGTTGTTGCTCATTGTTTTGTGCCTATTTGTATTACGCTTTATGGCCCCCTAAGAGAGAGGAGAGAGGAAGAGAGAGAGAGAGAGAGAAAAAAATTATAGTACGTATTAGAATGGGAACGGGGGGGCGGCATATACAGCAATTTTATGATTCCATCGTATTATTGATCTACTGTTTTACTTTCCTCATCCCGTCACAGATTCACTCAATAATGTACAAGATATAAGAGCACAATATTACTCTGTTTCTGTAATTGATGTGTTTATCGTTAGCTTTTAATAAGTCTATAATACCTAACCTAAGGAGTTCAAAACGTGTGCTTTTATAAGTTTTAGTAAACCAATTTATGAAGTCCGTTTGGGCGTTGCTGGAGTGGGAATTCTTTCCTAAAACCCAATAGTAGACATGTTTTTTAAGGGTACGTTAAAACTTTAGAGGCAAAAAAAATATGCAAAGGTAAAGTTAGGACAATTACTGATAGTAGAAAATTAGAAATAAATGTCAGAATACTGTTGGTTTTACATTGAAACTACTAATTATTCAATAACAAAGAAACGAAGAAATGTATGATTGAAGAGTGTTATGACGTCATATCGTTAAAGTAATCGTCCAGACCCTTTTTTTTTTTGCCTACTTATGTTGAATGTACATTCAAAACACTTAATCCACCAAAAATAATTGATTTCCAGGCCTTATTTCCGTAAAAACACGACTTTTGTAAAAAGCGCGCGAATTTTTTTTTCTTCCCTCCAACAGGGTTACGAATGTTATTGTTGACGTAGCAAAAGGCAGCGCTCTCCCCGCGCGCAGATTCACTCAGATACTCTCTCTCCTTCCTTTCCCTGCTCTCTCTCTCTCTCTCTCTCTCTCTCTCTCTCTCTCTCTCTCTCTCTCTCTCTCTCTCTCCCCCCTTCCTTTCCCTTCTCTCTCTCTCCTTCTTTTCCTTTCCCTTCTCTCTCTCATCTCTCCTTTCTCTCTCTCATCTCTTCTTTCTCTCTCATCTCTCCTTTCTCTCCTCTCTCTCTCTCTCTCTCTCTCTCTCTCTCTCTCTCTCTCTCTCTCTCTCCTCTCTCTCTCTCTCTCTCTCTCTCTCTCTCTCTCTCCTCCTCTCTCCTCTCTCTCTCTCTCTCTCTCTCTCTCTCTCTCTCTCTCTCTCTCTCTCTCTCTCTCTCTCCTCTTTCTTTCTTTTTCATCTATTCTCTTCTCCCTCTCCTCTTCCTCCATCTTCCACGAGAGAGAGAAAAAAAAATTAAGGAGAGAGGAAAGGGAAAGGAAGGAGAGAGAGAGAGAGAGAGAGAGAGAGAGAGAGAGAGAGGAGAGAGAGAGAGAGAGAGAGAGAGAGAGAGAAAAAGAGAGAAGAGAGAGAAAGGGAAAGGAAGAGAGAGAGAGAGAGAGAGAGAGAGAGGAGAGAGAGAGAGAGAGAGAGAGAGAGAGAGAGAGAGAGAGAGAGAGAGAGAGAGAGAGGAGAAAGAGAAGAAGAGAGGAGAGAGAGAGAGAGGAGAGAAGAGAGAGAGAGAGAAGAGAGAGAGGAAGAGAGAGGAGAGAGGAGATGAGAAAAAAAGAAGGGGAGAGAGTAATCTGAGTGAATCTGCTCGCTGGGAGAGCGCTGCCTTTTGCTACGTCACCGAGCCTGAACTTGAGTTGGCGCATCGTCTGGAGTGTTTTGAGACTCGGGGAATTTGCAGATTTTTATTGCGGATTATTTAAAAACGGCTGACTGGATGCAAAAAGTGACGACGTATTGTTGATATACTCGTTAATGGCTATGATTTGATTGCATTAAATCAGGAATGATGAAATGGTCTAGACGATTACTTTAAGGTCGGGGAAACGTGTACACTCAAGCTGGATATTCCTGAACCCCGAACCTGTCCTTTTTGCACTCAACTAACCACCTTCTTCTGATCCCAGCTGGATTAACCTAGCGGCATTTTGAGGGTGGTGGCGGGATTAGTGGAAGGAGATTAACTCAAATATTTCACAATAGAGGCTGCCTGTCCCTTGCCCGCCACGCGCTCCCTGGCACCACTCCCCCCCCCCCCCCCCACAACCACCCGGGCAACCTCCCACCCCGCGCTGCCTCGCCTCTCAGTTCAAGGTTGCCCCACTGCCACCATCGCTACCTCCACCACCACATCATGCATTACGTTATACGTAACATTACCCTTCGACCAGATGGCCCACAGGCTCATAGTTGTAACAAGTAGGGGCCTGTCTGGGTTACTTACAGTGTTAACTATTTACAATTTACGCATAGTCGTGTAATCCTTATCTTGTTTTGTAATTCATCTGTCCTGTCTGCCGTCACCACATGTCCGGAATTTTAGACAAACATTTCTGCTTGGCTATTTATAATGTGCATTTTACTCAGTGTGACTACCCACCATGTACCCTGCTCGGTCTGTGTGTCACCCCGGCCCCACAGCTGTTAGGTCTCTGGGCCTCTTAAATAGTGAGGTGAGTGTGTTGTGATATTTTACCTCTATTAGCTAGCTAGCTTATCTTCTGCTGTGTTTTCTCCATTGCCATTATGTTTGTCCTGGACAAACATAATGGAAGAGCAACTGGCTGTTCTGGGTTACCCTCAGGACTTCCTTGCGCTCAAACAGTTAGAGTTGGAGGACCGTAGGCTCCAAGTGGAGTTACTGAAGGCTCAGAATTAACACCTCAGACTCAGCCAAGGCTATGTGCAGTCTGCTGGTGAGCACGAGTCCAGCTTTAAAATAGGAATGGCCATGCATTTTGTCCCTAAGTTTAGTGAGGAAGAACCTGAGGAGTTTTTCAATCACTTTGAGAGAACAGCTGCCCTTCTTAGTTGGCTTAAAGATAAGTGGGTGTTATTAGTCCAAAGCTCTTTTGTGGGAAGAGGGCAGAAGGTTTTTACTAGTCTTGACGACACTTTGTCTTTTGATTATGATCGGGTTAGAAAGGTGGTCCTAAACGCTTACAGGAAGGTTCCTGAGGCGTATCGGCAGCAGTTCCGCCGTTACCAAAAATTTCAAGCCAAACATATATGGAGTTTTTTCGGCAAAAGGAACTAACTGCTCTGTCGGCGTTGGGTAGAAAGCTCGCTGGACTCTTGCGTTTACGATAAGCTCTTAGAGCTTATTGTCATGGAGGAGGTTAAGTCCTGCCTTTCCCCTAAGGTGAGGGCCCACTTGGATGAGCGAGAGCTGCTTTCCTTGGTGGAGGCAGGGCCTGCGGCTGATCATTTCTCGTTAACTAACATTGACTCATTTCGCAGAAATCAGCCCTGGAACCAGTCCTTTCCCAATTAGTTTATCTTTCTGGGGGGACTCGGGTGATTGTTGGTGAGCGCGCTGGTGGGGAGAGGAGAGCCACGGTAAGCCCTGGAGAGAGGAGGACCGGCATCTGCAGTTATTGCAAGAGCCCTGACCATCATATTAACTTTTGTAGGAAGCGGCCCAGGAGATCCCGCTCCTATAGCCACGGCCGGACTGTTCTTCACGCCAGCGTTCTCTCAAAACCGGGGGTGAGGTCTGATTCCCAGGTGAGTGATGTGCTTGTTTTGGGGCCCTGTCAACCTTGAAGTCGTCCCCTTGATGTGCCTCTCGCTTGCAAGCCTTTTTGCTCGGAAGGCAGAGTAACTATTAAGGACTCGTGCCAACACCTTACCCCTGTCATTATTTTGCCCGACACCGGCTCTGACCTTTCGTGCATTCTGAAGAAGGCTGTTCCCAACTTTAATTGCTATACAGGTGAGACTGGAATTGTGTCCGGTTTACCAGGAGCTGCCCGATATCCTCTGTGCGCCGTGTATCTTGATTGTGCTTTTGTCTCGGGTCAAGTCACCTTAGCAGTAGTAGACAGCCTCCCGGTCACTACTGTTTCTATTCTTATTGGTCATGATCTTGCTGGCACCCAGGTGACTCCTAGCTCTATTGCATCGGCTGTACCCACGCTAGAAAATAACACTCAGGAGCTAGAGCAGAATCACCCTAAACTGTTCCCGGCATGTGCTGTCACTCGTAGCATGAGAAAAACCTTTGCAGAGGCACCCGTTACTAAGAACTGTAATCCTACACCTGACTTTGTCGACCAGCCTCATGGCGGGTCTGATACTCTGACAGAGGATTTTACACTCGCGGATTTTTTTTACCATGCCACTGCTACCCGTCCATCCAGTAGTTCCAGGCCTGAATTGTTAACTTTTGGTGACACCCCCATAACCAAGGAAAACTTAATTCATGAACAGTCTCGTGACCCTGAGCTGGAAGTTTATTTTGATTATCAGCTGGAGGGTGCTGGCGCTGATGAGGCCTCAAATTGTTTTTATCCCAAGTCGGGTGTGTTGATGCGTAAGTTCAGACCCTTAAACGTTCCATCAAGTCACACATGGGAGATAGTTCATCAGATTGTCGTTCCTAAGCCTCTAAGGCAGGATATTTTGGGAATAGCACACGACGGGGCTGGTGGTCACCTGGGAGTGCGCAGGACCTACCAGAAGGTACTATCCCACTTCTTTTGGCCAAAGTTAAAAAAAGATGTTAGCTCTTACATTCGTACATGTCCGGTCTCTCAAGCAACTGGTAAATCTGGCACAGGAATTAAACCCGCTCCTCTTAGACCAATACCTGCATGGGGGAAACCCTTCAGAAAAATTATCATTGATTGTGTGGGTCCCTTACCTAAGATTAAAGGGGGCACCAGTATTTGCTCACCATAATGGATGTGGCCACCCGCTATCCGGAGGCCATTCCTCTCCGCAGCATCCATACCAAAAGTGTTGTCAGGGCCCTGATCAAGTTCTTCACTCAGGTTGGACTGCCTGCCGTTGTGCAGTCAGACCAGGGATCTAATTTCACCTCTAGGATGTTTCAGTAGGTTCTGAGTACCCTGGGGGTTCAACAGGTTAGGTCCAGTATTTTTCACCCCCAAAGTCAGGGAGCCCTTGAAAGGTTCCATAACACTCTTAAGACTATGCTTAAAGCCTTTTGTTTTGGAACGGGAAAAGGGGACTGGGACGAGGGAATTCATCTCTTATTATTTTCTGTTAGGGATAGTGTTCAAGAAAGTCTGGGTTTCACCCCATTTCAGCTGATGTATGGTCATGAGTAGGGCCCGGATAGTTATGCACTAAAAAACCATGAAATATGCATGCAAATATGCACTAAAAATTGGACAAATATGCACTAAAAACAGGACAAATATGCATTTATATGCACTAAAAAATGTCACTTATAAACCCAAAGAATCAAGTTATACGGAAACAAAATAGTTAATAGAAACTAATGTTAATTTTTATTAAGCAATATACATAATGTTTAAACATATATATGTGAAAGTGCTTCAAAAAATAAATATGAACATGTATTTTACATTATAGACTGACATATTTTCAGACTTTAACAGATTGTGGTTGCATTTGATGATGACATGGTGGCGTAAGTTCTCAAGTTAAAATTCCCGCCTGTTGTCTGTCAGCATAGCTTTATATTCTGAAACACCCTTTCTACGTCACACGAGACGATTGGTGCATGTTTCATACATAGCATTTTTTGACATAGTGAGTGGCTGTACCGTCTCATCATAATAGCATCACACACATTATCTGACTGACTTTTTTCAGCTTTTCAATCCCTTGTTTTTGTACAACACGTTGCTCAGTTTACCATAGTAAGCATCAGACTGCAAACTTTCAGTTCATCAAGACACCATTAACCCAACGAAATTCCCGAGGCAAAAAGTAGTCACCCTTTCTTCAAGTCTGTAATTGTTGATGAGATGCACCAAAATTCGTTGCAATGAAGAGCAAGGTTTCCTTCATTCCTTCAGTTTCAAGTAAGATCTTGCTTTCCTGAATGCTCTGAGCCTCCTCAGGGTCGAATGTCGCAATAACAGCTTCAATGACGCCCGAAGTTTTTTCCCCATATTACGTTGCGCATCGATCCACCCTTCCCCATCTTGTCACCACAGGGGAAGGAGGAAGTGTGTACTTGGAGCGATTTCTTTAAATCTCGCAGTTCGAGAAGGTGCCTTGAGAAAGATTTTCTTGATGTTGGCTATCAGTCGATTTACATCTGGGTAGTTTGACCTAACCAGTTCTGCTACACGATGCAGACCATGGGCCACACAGGTCACATGGATCATTTTTGGATACAATACTTGCAGTCCATTCATTGTTTTTGCACATGAAAGGTGCAGCATCAGTGCACACCAAGAGAACATTTTCATACTCTAACTTCGTTGGCCACAACAATTGCAGAGAATCATTGAAAAAAACCAGCAACAGTGGATGGTTGACTTTAGATAGTACACCAACATTCACTAGGTAGTATTTGCCTCGCTCTTTTTTAATCTCCTAACACACCAAAACAAGATTCACAATACACCGTTGCTCCCATCAGTGGTTTCTCGAGTGACACCCTTTTTTCTTTCCAAAACCCTTTTCTCCTTATGATTTCCATTGTGTCCTTGAAACAAAAATTATGTGAAACATATTTTCTTACGTAATTTTTGATTCGTCAGGCACCTTTTTTCAAGTATACTTTTTCCAGGAATGACTTTAGGCACTTGTTATTCAATTTATGCAATGGAATATCTACTGAAACAACGCCTTGCACAATCTGCGTTGAACGGGGAACGATCAGGTCCTGACTTACTGGAACATGCAAGAAGTAGTGGTTGCTCCTTCTGTGCACTATTGGACTTAACAGCTTCGAGTCGGATTTTGCTTGGATGTTTTAAGGTGTTGTTGGACTTGAAATTTCTTGCTCGCTGCACTGGTGCTTCACAATATTTACAAAACAGTACACTTCCATCATAGTAAATGCATCAAATTCCTTACATATGATCTCAGCACTTCATTTTGGTTTCTTTGTACTTTCGCATTTTCACGAGCAGCTGAAGAGAGTACTCCACACAGCAGCACTGTTTCCTGACTGACTGCTGCAGCAACAACAGTCAGGGGGTGGGGGTAACCCAGAAATCTAAGGCCCGGGAAACGACAGATTAAAGAGACGTGACCTCACCTCACTTCACCAAACCAAAACCTCACCTCACCTCACCTCCCAGTCCCACTTGTGCTCAGATGAATATTTTACCAAAATATGCATTTATATGCAGTTATCTAGGAAATATGCACTTATCATAGAAATCACGCAAAATATGCATTTGCATATGAAATATGCAAATGCATAACTATCCGGGCCCTAGTCATGAGGTTATAGGGGACCACTGAAAGTCTTGAAGTAATCTTGGTTGTCGGAGGAAACTATTACCCCTGTTGTTGCTTATGTTACAAATTTTCATAATAAACTGCAAATTGCCATTAGACATTAGACTTGTCCACTCCCACCTCGGTAAAGCTCAAGAACGAATGAAAGATCACTTTGATAAGTCTCAGAATGCAAAGATGCGCACCTTTCAGGTAGGTGACCAGGTGTTAGCTCTATTACCCCTACCTAAGCATCCTTTGCAGTCCAAGTATAATAGCCCTTATCCAGTATTGGAAAAGATTAATGATGTAAACTATATAATTGGAACCCCAGAGAGGCGTAAGAAGAAGCGCCTTGTTCATGTACATTTATTGAAAAAATTCCTTTCACGTGACCAGTCGAAACCAAATGGTATAGAAAAAGTAATACTGATGAACCTTAATGTGATTGAGGAAGACTGTGAAAAGGACCCTTTCCCTCCATTGGGGTTCCCAAAGCTGTGAAAATTCTGGTGTATTTTGTGATCTAGATAGTAAATTAAAGCATCTGTCCCCTGCCCAGGCAGGTGATATTGAGCATCTTCTGCAAGACAACCAGGGTCTCTTCGGGGATGTTCCTCGCCTCTGCCCATTGTTTCCCCATGATGTGGACGTCCAAGGAGCCGCACCCATTCGCCAAGCCCCTTACCGCATCAGCGCTCAGAAAAAGGAATTTCTGAGGAAAGAGGTAGAGCGTCTACAGCAGCAGGGCCTCATCCGTCCCAGCATGAGTCCCTGGGCCTCCCCCGTAGTGCTTGTAACCAAGGCTGGTGGGAGCTTTCGCCTCTGCGTCGATTACAGGAAAGTAAATAAGACCACTCGACCAGATGCCTTCCCTCAGACGCACGTCTCAGCTCACATTATTCGGAGCTCCCAATTTTTTCTACGTAGCTGCGGGAGTGGCGGGACGACGTCACTGTGACGTCACTGATCGCCACGCCCACGTAGACACGGACAGCAAAAACGTGTAGTGTGAACCCCGCCTTCCCGTAGCAAGGGAGAAAACGGTTTGAGCATCACCCGTAGAGGCGCTACGAGGTAAAAGCCTCGTAGGGTAATACCTACGGTTCCGTAACTCTTTCGAGTATCTCCCCCAGGGCGTAAAGAGAGAGAGAGAGAGAGAGAGAGAGAGAGAGAGAGAGAGAGAGAAAAGAGAGAAAAGAGGGGAGAGAGAGAGGGGAAAAAGGGGGAAGAGAGAGAGAGAAAGAGAGTTTTCGATATCCGATCCGATCCGATGGTGTTTGGGGTATAGCCTTATCAACGGTACCCCTCAGTGTTGGCCGAAGCCACCACCCCGGGAGGCGGGTCACAAACCTCCAGCTAACACCTGGTACCCATTCACTGCTGGGTGGACAGGGGCTCGGGTTTTAAGAAGACCGCCCGTCTGTCTTCGCTCCGCCCGGGGATCGAACCCGGGACTTCTCGGTTGTGCGATATGGCAACCTAGGGATACACGAAATGAAGTGAGATTTTATTATTAAATAATATGGAAGGCCCTGGAGAAACAGGTGCCAGACCCCACGTCCTCGGCACTTCAGGCACACTTAAATGAGCGGACTGGACGCAAGTGCAGTAGAAGAACCCTCCCTTCAAAGGCCCCGGGGAGATGCAAGACCTTACTGGCTGCCAGTCTGGGCAGGAATGCTCGAAAATCCTTCGTAAGGGACAACTTACGAGTGTATGGCTACAATAACCTTACGAGGGTGGGCTGAGGGAGATGCTCGTACCGAACCGTCACTCCCGTACGGTTATCGGTGGCCTCTGGGTGGGGAATATAGGGATATTCTAGGGATATGTGTGGGGAAATTCTGCTGACCAATCACAGAGCAGCGCCTCGCATGATGCGGCCTTATCTAGCCAATCATCATGCTCTCAGCTGTCAGGGAGCCCGATAAATAAATTTAAAGACAATTCAAATGCCGCTGTTGTGCTAAAATCGGCCCCTTTCGGAAATCGTCCCGCGGACGCTTATTTAACCTAAATAACTCTACAAAACTGAACACAAACCTATCATAAACCTTACCTAACCTAAACCAGACCTAAACATAACTTAACCTAAACCTAAAAACTATGTTTGCTGGTGTTGAGCTAAGATCGGCTGATTTCCGAAATAGGGCCGATTTTAGCTCACTATCGCCAGAATGTTACGATAATACATAGCTGCCATATTAGCCTTTCAGCGTAATATTCTCCCGCTGATTACTACAGAGACGTACCCAGGGTATACCTTGTTTGCGCTGATCATAGGTTCGAGTCCCGCGTCCCAAAAAATAGGATCTATATAGACCCCCTGCTGCCCGCGCCGTACTTATGCCGTATCCGTGGCCCTGGGGGTACTCTGTTATAGTGGACGAGAACTGCGCATTCGCTCTTTGGGGTCAAGACAACACACTGGGGCTAACACTCACTGTGACAAAAACGTGACCACTTGTGTGCAAGGATAGTATAGCTTTATAATATCCTTGTTTGTGTGTATACGGGGCGTGTGTACTAGTACTCAGACATTTGATACCACCCACCACCACCGGATCATTATAGCGGCCAAACTTGTTGATGATAAACTATACGTTTTGATTAAAGAAGTCGACCGATATATTTTATTCATATATAGGTTTGCCCTGATATGAATTTATTACAAGTAAGGTATTGTATGTTAAATATGATATATATGGAGTCAATGATGCAATAAACACATCACTTTTTAAAAACAGGCAAGCATGAAATGGCTCTATAATACCCAATAAACATAAATATAGTGATACAACTGTTTTTATGTCTTGCCCGCTTAAAATTTCACTCCCTTAGGGAGTTAAGGGGTGTTTCCAGACCACCCTTAGCCTCGTTGTCCCGTACCAAGTGAGAAAACGGTTTGAGCATCTCCCTTAGAGGCGCTACGAGGTAAAAGTCCCCTAAGGTAATACTGACGGGCCCGTAACTCTTTCGAGCATCTCCCCCCTGGCTCACGAAGGGCCCAAAATCTTCAACAGCCTCCACAAAAATGTGAAAAACATCACAGGGTGCTCTGTCAACACCTTTAAATATGGACTGGACAAAATACTACGGACAGTGCCGGATGAACCTCCAGTACCGGTGTAGCGATGGGTGTAGTGAGATCGCTACACCGGCTTCTCGTGGGTGGGCACGTGCCCACCCAGGCCCACCCGTAGCTACGCCACTGACTAGAGGTGAAGGCTAGGAGTAGGGATGGGCAGGACCAGCAGGCCTGTAGCTTCTGTAGAGGAACAAGGGAAACTATTGAACACTTGATAATAGTGTGGCAGATATGAGCAGGAGAGGAGGAGGCTGATACAGTCCATATTAGGATGATAGGGGGAGGGTGAATGGGATAGGAGGATACACGAGGTGGATGGGGGAATCCTTACTGTGCTAGGACTGTATGGGAGTAATGAAGAGAGAAGGAAAATAGTAGACATAACTAAGGTGTTTTTAAAGCAGGCTTGGGAAAAAGATTGTGTGGGAATGTAGAAGACGTAAAGGAGGGTAGTTGATAGGAGGGACTTATGTCTGTGTATATACTGCCCTGTTGTGCCCTTCTCTCCCCACAGGTGGCAGGGACAGAAAGGGCTCCAGCAGAGGGGCAAAGAAGGAAGATATGTGTCAAGTTCGACCCCGAGCTTGACAGACGACCTACAAAGCGATAATAAGCAGAAAAAGTCACAAGAAGAAGAAGGAGAAGACTGGGATCCACACATTCTCCACGAGTCCCCAGTTGTCTTCAGTTTTAACCTCGAATTACTCACCCCGGCCACGTCCCAGGGTGAATAAAGGGTGAGTAAGGGTGTGTGTGTGGTTGTGGGGTGAATGAGAGGCTGGGAACAGGTTATTACAGGTCAAATGATGGGTTTAAATTGGGTTGTTATTAGTGGACGAGGAGGAAAGACAACTGTGTATGATTAGGGTGACAGGGAGTTTCGTACACAAGTTGTTTCGTACCCAGGTTTTGTTCGTTGTTTCGTACACTGATTTTGAGTTTTTTTGTACATATATGGTATCGTTACGTAACTAGTAGTCAAGTTCAACTCTGAGCTGAGTGTACGAAACGACTATGGTTTCATATAGACTACGTAACAACATTTTGGTGTACGAAACATCTTGTGTACGAACTGACGGTTATAATGGACGAGGACTTCGCGGTCGTTTTCAGAAACCGACTATTTTTTCCTGGCCTCCAATAGGTGCTTTTTCGGTATTATTCTAGTGTTTGCCCATACTCCCCCTCGCCCA
This sequence comes from Chionoecetes opilio, assembly GCA_016584305.1. Classification (NCBI taxonomy): domain Eukaryota; kingdom Metazoa; phylum Arthropoda; class Malacostraca; order Decapoda; family Majidae; genus Chionoecetes; species Chionoecetes opilio. The sequence continues at coordinate 56,704 of JACEEZ010025169.1, forward strand.
CAAAACAAGCTTGGGGACCTGGGGGAATGCGGGATATTTGGCTGGGGTACAAAATATGCGTCGCAACCACATAGTTTTTGAGTTAGGGGTGTTGAAAGAATTCCCTAGATGTAGGGAAAATTAATTGGATTTCTCTGAGTCCAGAGACGTGTGAACCTGACGATCCTCACAGAATGATGACCGAAGTGTTGAGAATCCCCCCCCAACCCCACGCTAGGAGGTTAGGTTAGGTTAAATTTGGTTAAGTTAGCTTAGATTAGATTTGGTTAGGTTAGGTTAGGTTATGTTAGGTTAGGTTATTTGTGGGTCAAGCCCCCCGCTAAGTTTGGTTAAATTTGGGTAGGCTAGGTTGATATTGGTTAGGCATATTTTTTTAGATATAAGGAAATTACCCTAGATCTAGGGAATCTTACCCCCCTACACAACTCTTTAATTACGTGTTTCCGACGCATAATTTGTTCCCCACTTGGAAACATTCCCACAGGTCCCCAAACATGTTTGGGGGAAGTGGGAGAGTATGGGCAAACACTAGAAATGTACCTACAGGTGTTTACAGGTGTGGGAGTTCCCGGGGGATACAGGTGTTTACAGGTGTGAGGGGTGCCGGGGATACAGGTGTGGGGGGTGCCGGGGGATACAGGTGTTTACAGGTGTGGGGGGTTGCCGGGGGATACAGGTGTTTACAGGTGTGGGAGTTGCCGGGGGATACAGGTGTGGGGGGTGCCGGGATACAGGTGTTCCGGGGTGTGGGGGATCCGGGGGATACAGGTGTTTACAGGTTTGGGGGCCGGGGGATACAGGTGTTTACAGGTGTTTGGGGGATGCCGGGGGATACAGTGCTTACAGGTGGGGGGATACAGGTGTTTACAGGTTTGGGGGGATACAGGTGTTACAGGGGTGGGGGATGGCCGGGTGATACAGGGTGGGGGGGGCCGGGGGATACAGGTGTTTAAGGTGTGGGAGATACAGGTGTTTTCAGGTGTGGGATTGCCGGGGATACGGTGTTTTCAGGTGTGGGGGGTGCCGGGGGATACAGGGGTGGGGGGTGCCGCGGATACAGGTGTTTACAGGTGTGGGGGATACAGGTGTTTACAGGTGTGGGAGTTGCCGGGTGATACAGGGTTCGGTGGGGGGTGCCGGGGGATACAGGTGGGGGGTGCCGCGGATACAGGGGTTTACAGGTGTGGGGGGAGCCGGGGATACAGGTGTTTACAGGTGTGGGGGGTGCCGGGGGATACGGGGTGGGGGGTTGCCGGGGATACAGGTGTTTACAGGTGTGGGGGTGCCGGGGGATACAGGTTGTGGGGGGTGCCGCGGATACAGGGGTTTACAGGTGTGGGGTGCCGGGGGGTACAGGTGTGGGGTTTTCCGGGGATGCAGGTGTTTACAGCTGTGGGGGGTGCCGGGGATGCAGGTGTTTACAGGTTGGGGGGTTGCCGGGGATACAGGTGTTTTACAGGGTGGGGGGTTGCCGGGGGATACAGGTGTGGGGGGTGCCGGGGGTACAGGGTGTGGGGGTGCTGGGGATACAGGGGTGGGGGTTGCCGGGGATGCAGGTGCTTACAGGTGTGGGGGGTGCCGGGATACAGGTGTTTACAGGTGTGGGGGTTGCCGGGGATACAGGTGTTTACGGTGTGGGGGGTGCCGGGGATACAGGTGTGGGGGGTGCCGGGGGGATACAGGTGTGGGGGTTGCCGGGGATACAGGGGTTTACAGTGGGGGGTTGCCGGGGGGTACAGGTTGCTTACAGGTGTGGGGGGTGGGCCGGGATACGGTATTACAGGTGTGGGGGTTGCCGGGGATACAGGTTGGGGTTCCGGGGATACAGGTGTGGGGGTGCTGGGGATACAGGTGTGGGGGGTGCCGCGGGATACAGGTGTTAGGGATGCTGGGGATACAGGTGTGGGGGGTGCTGCGGGATACAGGTGTGGGGGGTGCCGGGGGGTACAGGTGTGGGTATTTCGGGGGTACAGGCGTGGGGGGTGCCGCGGGATACAGGTGTGGGGGGTGCCGCGGATCAGGTGTGGGGGATGCCGGGGATACAGGGTGGGGTGCCGTGGATACAGGTGTGTGGGGGATGCCGGGGGATACAGGTGTGGGGGGTGCCGGGGGATACAGGTGTGGGGGGTGCCGGGGGATACAGGTGTGGGGGGTGCCGGGGGATACAGGTGTGGGGGGTGCCGGGGGATACAGGTGTGGGGGGTGCCGTGGATACAGGTGTGGGGGGTGCCGCGGGATACAGGTGTGGGGGGTGCCGCGGGATACAGGTGTGGGGGGTGCCGGGGGATACAGGTGTAGGGGGTGCCGGGGGATACAGGTGTGGGGGGTGCTGGGGATACAGGTGTGGGGGGTGCCGCGGGATACAGGTGTGGGGGGTGCCGGGGGATACAGGTGTAGGGGGTGCCGGGGGATACAGGGGGGGGGAAAATTGGGGGGTCGACAGTTGGATGCTGGGATACATTGGGGGTGTCGGAAGGTGTGGGGGTGCCGGGGATATAGGTATTTACAGGTATGGGGGGTGCCGGGTATTTACAGGTGTGGGGGTGCCGCCGCAATTCATGATTTCATTTACACCTATACTTACCGAGAAAATTTATATTTTGTGAACTGGATATATTTGCAAATATTTCAATTCTTTGCATTCTGAACTGTATTAACTATAGCTTATGAGAACAGTCTTTTCAAGCTATATTTTTACTGTTCTATGCATTTTTTTTCGTTAAGCTCATAGTTTTCGAGTTCTTAGAGAAAATATATTTGTGACAAATTCCTAGGGGGACCCCTGCATATTTTTTTGGTAAATGTTCCCTTCTCAGATCCTTATAAAAATTGGTCCACAGGTGTTTTTGGGTACGTTGAGCACGAATCTGGAGTTAGTTTCTTTCTCTTTGTCTTAATATCAGAATTGTTTAGTCTATTTTGGGCAGGTGGTGCTCGTTAGCCATGGTAGGCAATCCACCCAGGCCCTCAGCCGAAAACTGGGGTTGCCTGTCAGGAAGAGCATCTCGGGAGTAAAACTCATGCCGCAAATTTAAATGATGAACACCGACAATAAAATTGTAAGCGTACCATCGACCGTCTTCCTCATAAGACATTATGGGAAAATCTGATGTCAAACAGAATGATGATTATGATGATGAAAATTAGACAGGAGGCAGGAAGTAGGGTGTGGGAGGCAGGGTGTGTGAGGCAGGAAGCAGGGTGTGTGAGGCAGGAGGCAGGGTGTGTGTGTACAGTGTGAAGGCAGCGTGTGGCTCTCTGTGTCCTGACTGACCACATGTGCAGGTGCTGAGGTCACAGTCCCAGCTGGCTCTCTGTGTCCTGACTGTCACCACTGTTGCAGGGGCTGAGGTCACAGTCCCAGCTGGTGTTCCCGCTGCACCTAAGGGATCTCGCGCCGGCATCCCTAAAGCTTCCTGCAGGAACTGGCCACCAGTGTGCTGCTGCGATATTGCTGCGCTGGAGGCTGTGGCAGGAGGTAGCAGGCCCACCAGTGCCGGGAGCCACAGCAGCATCTGCCTCCGCTGTGGAAGGACAGGAGGGATGGCAAAGAATTTACCCGGAAGCAGGCAGCTCAGGCCAAGAAAGGAGACGCAGTTTGTTTGCTACAAATGTAGTAAATCATTCAGATGCAAAAGTAAGCTTGGGACATTTCCTGATACACAGTGGCGTCAAGGATTATGATGTCTGGAGTGTGGAAAGATTTACTCAGAAGTCTAGCCTCACCCCCACACCCTTACACCAGTGGTGTTAAATTCATGAATGTCGGAGTGTGGGGAAAGATTTAATCTTAAGTCTAGCCTCACCGAACACTCTCTGACACACAGTGGTTTAAAATATCATGCCTGGAGTGGGGGGAAAAAATTTTACTAGAAATTAAAACTCACCACACACACCTTGAGACACTCATTTGAGGGAGTTCAAATGTGATTTTTTGTGGCAAGTGTTTCAAGACAAAGAGGGATATTCCAAGCACGGGCAGATTCCATGAAGCACTGCTCACCCGGTACACACAGTGGTGACAAAATCATGATGTCTGAGTGTGGGAAAAGAAATTTAAATAAGAACTCTAACCCCACCCAAACGCCCTGATACACGTGGTGTTAAAAAATTTTGAATGTCTGAGTTGGGAAAAAATTTACTCACAGTCTCACCTACCCAAACACCCTGACACCCTGATTTGAGGGAGTTTCAAATGTGATGTTTGTGCAAGTGTTTCAAGACAAAGCAATTTTCATTGCCCTCATGTGAAGATTCACATAAGCACATGGTTTTTTTTTTAACCTGAGTAACACAGTGGAACAAGAAACACCCAATGTCTGAGTGTGGGAAAAGATTTACTACAAGTCTGCCCTCACCACCACACCCTGACAACAGTGGTTTAAAATCATGAATGTTGGAGTTGGGAAAATATTTATCACAATCTGCCCCACCACACACACCCTGACACCAGTGGTGTTAAAATCATCAATGTCTGAGTGTGGGAAAGATTTATTCAGAAGTCTAACCTCACCAGCACGCCTGACACCCTGGTTTGGGGGGAGTTTCAAGTGTGGTGTTTGTAAGAAGTGTTTCAAGACAATGGGTGATATTGCCAGGCCGTGAAGTCCCCTTTTGAGGTGGTATTTGGTGGACAAGGTGGTTGACCTGGCTGTGGGAGTGTTCGTGTGGCGTGGGTGTGGTGGTGGGCGGTGTTACATTGTGGTGGACAGCCAGCCCTTGTGTCTGGAGGGAGTAATGCCCCACACTGTTGGTGGGCGTGCAGGTGGACTTTTTAATAATGTGTTATTTGTTCACCTGGTTGGTTACTTTTTTGATCTCGGTTGCAGTTTTTATCGTTTAGAGATGTGGTGGGGGGTGATGGTGCGTAATGGCGAAGTTGTAGTCTTGCAGAAGCTCCCTAAAATAGTGTTTAAAGTCTCCAAAAGAATATAACTCTACATACAAGAAGTGAAACCATACCCATTTTTCCTACTCTCCTCTCTCTCTCTCTCTCTCCCCTCAAAACAGTCCCTCTCTGTAATTGCCTCAGATAAAACTCATCTCCTTTTGACATTTATACATTGAGATATTAGAAATCAATTATTATTATTTATTCCTTGTTATAATTTTTGTCATTCATATTTGTGATTCTTAGTAGCTAAAACAGCCTGAGTGTGTGTTTGTGTGTGTGTCCTTCATATACATAGGAAAGTAACAGACCTTTCCCGTCTTTTGGACCTCTGACCTACTGTGACCTCAAGTGTGATATATGACCCCATGTATAGTATTTGTATTTTCTTTATACTCAGTCATGACTATTTTTTTTTAATGTTTAGTTATAGACCACACAGTAAAAGCCTTATCTCGGCACTGTATAACTCGAATTTGATATAACTCGGCATGGCAAAGACAAGGTTTTTTTTTTTTTTTTTTTTTTTTTTTTTTTTTTTTTTTAAATACACACCTATGCCTATAGCGCGTGTAGGCAGTGAGCTCCAGGGGTGGGATGGTAGGCCCTGACGGCTCACTCGAGGGCTGTGATGGTTGGCCATCGCCCGTGGTGGTGCAGGCAGGATTCTTATAGTGACGCCTGTGATTAGAGGCTCATGCCGCCCCCTGTGTCCTCCCATGCACTCGCAGTCGAACGTAGAGTTAATGGACAGGGCATAGTGTTGCAGTAACTAAGTGCTCAAGTGATGTAAAATTAAGTTGTACAGGTACAGTACTGTATACAATACAGTACAGAGTTGTGATTATAAAGTGATTAAAGTGATACCAGTGTTAAAATGCGACCGAGTCCCCCTAACATCTTCTACATGTTACAACAAGGCTGCCCTCTCCTTGGATTACACGCCTGCTGCTACCCGTTCATTGGTACGTGTAGTTTTTATGCCTTTGTATTTTTTTTTTTTTTTTTTTTTTTTTTTTTTTTTTACCTATATCAGAGGAGGACATTGCATAACTCGGCACATTGAATAACTCGGCAAGGGCCAGAACCCCTATCGTGCCGAGTTATAAGGCTTTTGCTGTATATCTCTGGACTGTTCACGCGACATTGTTTTGAAATTGCCAGGCTGCATAGCGGCCTGCGGCCCGCCCGACAAAAGAGATATAGTGGTCTGTGGATTATCATATAGACTGGTTTATCAGTATATATGGTATACTGTAATCTTCGTAAATGTTTGTTCTATAATATTATCAAATGAAAAACAGTAAAACACGCTAAAGAAATGCCATTACGCGACTCTGAAGAAATATGCATGAACTTAATATTCACTTCAACTCTTCGCCATTTAAAACTTTGTGAGTCAACTTTTATCATGAAGGGTATCAATAGAAGTGCAATTTTATTAGCTTTCCATTGATATATTTCGTTTTCTGATAATTTAATTAGAACCATGAATAAATTAGCGTTAAATAAATAAATAAAATCATCAATTCCAATGATCTGAAACTCGAGAAATGCCAGTGGTCGCTGGCAGTTTTAACTCAAAGGTTGGTCTACTGTGTTTTGGCTCCGCGACTAATATTTTTCATAAATTGATTTCGCGATAAACATTGATGCACCGCATCTGAATACCAAAAAATATCGTTCTTCTGTTGTTCTACTAATTATATGGATGACATGCATTACGATGGAACGTTCTATAATAGCAATTTAATGCAAATTACTCGCCTCGAGTAGCAAAGCTTAATATATTTTTTACATGTATATTGTGGCATGTAAAATTTGGGCGATGTTCACACTGTTTTCTAAGACAGTACTGCTGCGTCTGGCAAACGCTTGTCAAAATACAATAAGCAATGCCTTGGAAAAACGAAGAATAAAGAATGCCAAAATCGGCTTGCTGCTGCGACAATGTAGGTTATAATTGTGGAGGCGACACGCCGCGGCGGGGAGTGGTGGGCGGGGAGATTGAATCAAAACATTACGACTTCACGCGTCGACTCATTGCACTTCCAGGCTTTCTATCTGATTGATACACAATAATAACAGGAAAATATGATTGGCTAGGTATAGATAACTTCTAAACATTCGTTATTGACTATAATATCATAGTGTAGCATTTACCTCGCCTCCTCAACTATAACCTACTTGGTTATTTGGTTAAATACATGTTTTACAGAATCAGGCTTCTATACAATATACATATAGAAGAAAATCGTTCTTAAAATTATACTTTTGTGTTTTAAGTGCAGTGGAATAAGCACATATTTTGTTTTCCAGTAGACCAACTTCTTATCAAAAAAGTGAGTTAAAACTGCCAGCGACCCCTGGCATTTTGGGTTCCAGTTCTCTCGAATTGGGTAATTTTTCCGATTAATGATGTTATTTATTTACTTATATATTTCGTTTTCTGATAAATGAATTAGCACCATGTATAAATTAGTGTTAACTAAATAAATAACATCATCAATTTTTCTTTTTATTTCCTCTTTATTAAACTTTTCCTCTCTCCTTCCTTCTCTCTTCCTTTCCCTAATGTCTGTATGTATGTTAGTGTAGTTGTGTTGTTGTTGGTGTTGTGTGTGTGTTGTAGTAGTAGTTGTATGTTGTAGTTGTTGTAGTGTTGTTGTTGTTGTTGTTGTTGTTGTTGTTGTTGTAGTAGTAGTAGTAGTAGTAGTAGTAGTAGTAGTAGTAGTGTTGTTGTAATGGTAGTAGTAGTTGTTGTTGTTGTTGTTGTTTTTCCTGTATGCCTTCGGGTGAAAATACCATTATTATTATTATTATTATTATATTATTATTATTATTATTATTATTATTATTACTAGCCGCAAAGCCGCCCTCTGGGCGGACTTTTTGGCTAGCTCCTGCGGAGGGCTATTGGCTAACACCTGTGTTTGGTGGGCACAGACTCTCCAGATAGACCCTTCTAACTTTCCTGAAATCATGGATGTAGAAATGTATGTATTAACGCCAACCCATTCTCATCACCCCCAACCCATTCACTCACCCATTACCCATCACCCCCCACCCATTCACTCACCCATTACCCATCACCCTCCACCCATTCACTCACCCATTACCCATCACCCTACACCCAGGGATGTCAATTTTCCGCGGATTCGCAGATTTCCGAGTATTTTATTGCCAGCTGGGTCATTTCTGTGAATCGTGTAGATTTGGGTTAAAAATGTAGGGGGGGGGGGGAAAGGGTGTACATAGTTGACTAGCCCACACCCGAACCTGACCCTGTCCACTGATCCAGCACAGACCATAAAACATTTTTTGGCTGCCTAGCGAGAAGTTAGTACTAGGCTGCCGATATCTCCTGACTCCACTGTTACAAGTTTGCTCAGGAGGCAGTATGTTG
>JACEEZ010025169.1:72500-92500 GCA_016584305.1 Chionoecetes opilio
TATGTGACGAGGGGGGGTTGTTAAAGGGCGGAGGGAAGGGGGGGGGGAAGGAGGGAGTTTAATTTTATTATGATTTTTCTTCATTTCTTTTTTTTTACAATTCTTAACCCCTACCGTACAGCATAGAGCCCCCTAAAATAAAGTTTCCTGTGGCGTCGGCCAGTGGCAGATTTAAGGGGGGACCGAGTAGACCATGGCCTAGGCTCCGCTCCCGCAAGGGACCCGCACCCCAGAGGAAAAATATGTTTTCAATGAAAATCTGAATGCTGGATATTTCTTTTTGCTCGAACACTGGTACATTGCATGTACCATAATATGCCACAAATTAGTACCAACATAATGTAAAATATGGGTGGAAAAAGTTTCTATTAAACTAATATGAAATCTGAACCACATTTGGTAAAATTCTAGAGTCCTTTCCCGCCCTTATTAGTGGTTTTATTTTATCCAGACCTTCACAAATCCCTTCAGATACCTCTAACACGTAATAGTAAAGTGGGGGAGAGATTACAAATAAAAAAAAAAATTACTAACCTAACCTAACCTAACCTAACCCTTATATCTCGTTAGGAGGTTATTGGTTAGGTTGTAGTGAGGTTAGGTTAGAAATTTTATTTTGGGGGTCCAGGGCGGGGGTAATGTAGGGGGAGGGGGCTTTGAAGGGGGCATCTCCCCCACTTTATAATTACCTTTTAGAGGTATCTGAAGGAATCTGTGAAGGTCTGGAGGAAAAAAAAACACTAATAGGGCTGGAAAGGACTCTAGAATTTTACACCACATTTCATTCAGGGCCCCGCACTCCCACCGGCCTAGAGCCCCGCACGCCATAACCACCCCTGGCGTCGGCTATCTTTATTTTTACAATTCGTAACCCCTACCGTAGAGCATAGACCCCCTAAAATAAAGTTTTATGTGGCGTAGGCCATTTCTTTTTTTGCATCAGTAATTAGTATGTATAATGTAACCTCTAAATAAGGAAAATAACAATAATTTGATTCAAATTTCCTTCTAATATTTATTTGTGAACAAAGTTTCTGAGATTCCTGGGAAAGACAGTTTAGATAGATATATAGCCAGAGCTGGGCTGTATTTGAATACATTTGTATTTAAATACATTTGTGTATTAAGAAATGTATTTATAAATACATTAGTTTTCATGTATTTAAATACAGTAATTAAATACTTTAATGAGTAATAAATACATTGTATTTATATACATCTATATATATATATATATATAAATCTCAGAATTTGTCTTTCTGTCTGTCTTTGTGTCTGTTCGTTATAGACTCGGCTACAGATGGCCAAAACCCCACATGCCGCACATTTTTGGAATCCTCATGACCCAGCGGAGAACATAGGCTATGTTTCGATGGGCGTGGCCGACCCTGGTGGGCGTGGCCAGCAAAAACAACCTAAAAACTGCTGTGACTCAGCTACAGATGGCCAAAACCCCACATGCCGCACATATTTGGAATCTTCATGACCCAGCGGAGAACATAGGCTATGTTTCGATGGGCGTGGACGACCCTGATGGGCGTGGCCAGCAAAAACAACCTAAAAACGGCTGTGGCTCGGCTACAGATGGCCAAAACCCCACCTGCCGCACTTATTTGGAATCCTCATGACCCAGGGGAGAACATAGGCTATGTTTCGATGGGCGTGGCCGACCCTGGTGGGCGTGGCCAGCAAAAACAACCTAAAAACGGCTGTGGCTCGGCTACAGATGGCCAAAACCCCACATGCCGCACATATTTAGAATCCTCATGACCCAGCGGAGAACATAGGCTATGTTTCGATGGGTGTGGCCGACTCTGGTGAGCGTGGCCAGCAAAAACAACCTAAAAACGGCTGTGGCTGCTATAGTCTCTGCTGGAACATTTTCTCTAAAATTCATACCAGAGAAAATGAACCTTTTATGGGGATACTATTATTAATTTTAGTAAATCAAATTATTTTATTTATCAGACTTGACACTGTTTTTCTCACTTCACTAATTTCGGCTCAAAACCGAAACATAACTGTGGGCCTGCGGCCCAATGCGGGGGCCGCAGGTCCACAGCCCTCCGCAGGAGCTAGGAGAAAGGGTGCCGGGCACCCTTTCTGCTAGTATAATATAAAAATGTAAATACTTTTTTATTCTATTTTTTTTTTTTTTCAGTTAATTTGGTCATAAACCCGCCCAACTATCTATCTATCTATCTATCAACTATCATGTACCAACACATGGCATCACTTTGTCAGTCCAAAACTTAGTGAGATAAAATGTATATGATGATATACCATATACATATACACAAATTGTGGACAAAAACAGACAAAATTGAGACCAGAAATTATTATAGATATAACCTCAGAAGCTCTCTCAGAGCATGAAATTTACAAAAAATCTCGAGGGGGCTTACAGCGCCCCTCGAACCTGGGAGGTACCAGAGCTGGGAAACCTCGCTACGCTCGGTCAGCCTTGCTGCGCTCACTCGGATGAGTTGGTCGCCCTATTATTTTATTTCAGAGGTTTTTTTCTTTTCATGTTGATATCCCTGCCTTTAAAAGAAAAGAAAAACAGAAGAAGAAAGAAAGAGGAGGAGGTCCGAATACGAGAGGGTTTACTGTATGCATATTGTTGCTTACCTTAAATCTAATAGAGATTATGTACCGGGGGCGAGGGGGTTCCCAGGCAACTTGGAGGTCACTCATTCGTCACTAGATGACGACACAGTGTGACCCAGAGCTCGGAGTGTGGCGAGTGAGCGTTGGCCTTGCATTTCTGCCACGTCCATCATAAACCTCTCAAACTCTGACAGGCTGGGCAGGGGTTCGTTTGAAGGGCCAGGCTGGGGCTTGTCGGCAGAAGCAGGCTGTGGTGCGCTGGCAGGGCAAAATCGGCAGGGGCAGGCTGTGGTGTGCTGGCAGGGGCAGGCTGTGGTATGCTGGCAGGGGCAGGCTGTGGTGCGCTGGTAGGGGCAGGCTGTGGTGCGCTGGCAGGGCAACGTCGGCAGGGGCAGGCTGTGGCGCATTGGCAGGGTGGATGTACCGAATCATGAGGGTCTGTCTACGTTCATTTACTCTCCGGTTTTCGTCAGGGGCGAATTTTGGTGAGCAAGTTGCCATAAACCTGGCTTGATTCTCACTTGCTTGCCTCGCCAGAACCGGTTGCGGCTATACCCGCACACAGCTGATAACTTGTAAACACAACCACACCGACGACGACACCAAACCACAATGACGAGTGTACCTGCGAATGAAAGCCATCAATAAATTATAATAATTGACGATATTGTGAATGGATCACAACACAATATCCTTCACAATAATTTCTTTTTTTTGGGTAATAATGGACGAGAATTGCGCGGTCGCCGCCGCCGTTCCCCACCTCATGCCACCCTCACCCCATCTCCGTGGCGACACGCCGCTGCCGTGCCCCTCCTCACTCACCCTTGCCACGGCTTGCGCCAGGTGGGCAAGCCGTTTTACGAAAAGTGCCTCGAGTTAACAGAAAACGCAAGCTGCTGCAAGCCTTCTTATGGCGGCTTGCTCACCAAAATTCGCCGCCTTATGTGTGGGTTCGTCACTGAGGCAAGAACTACCCTACGTTACAGGAACTACCTCATGTAGGTCTCACGGCCTCTTGTAGCTTCCTTATTTTCTTATGTTCTTATGAGGCAAAAAAAAGCTAGGATTGGCGAAAAAAGCCAAGTGACTCAGACGACAGTGACGTCACAATACGCATCTACTGTACGTCACCTGACGTTCTGTACGATATTTCGGCGCTCTATATGAGAACTCCTCGGATTTGCCCTACTTTGATGGCGGAATCGTTCTATATGATCACATTCGTTCCTAACAAAAACTTTTGGAATTTTATGTATTAAAAAAATAATACTAATAATTCATTTTTAAATTTTAATATTTTAGGTCGTTCGTTTTATAGGGGAAACGCTCTATGCGAACACGTTTTATGCGTGACCCTAGTGTCCTTCAATAGCTGGGGAAGCCACGCTCACCATGGTGAAAAGCTGTTCCCTCACATGTTTTATGTTCTTGGCAATTTTTGAGCACCTACTTATTATTTGCATTGGTACGTGTCATAGACCAACATAATCAGAACAGTGTGCTGATGCCGAGACAGTGAATACAAATTCACTACAAACAAAATGACAGGAATGGGGAGTTTTCAAATAAGCTGACGCTCAAGGCTGTTTCTCGCGCTCTCATATCCTCTGCCCTTTGAGCCTGAATGATCTATCATTTACCGTAAATTCCCTGTACTTTTTCGGGACATATCAGAATTACCCTTCAATACAACAACTGAAACTGTTCTTAATAAAAAATGTAGTTTATCATTTTATTTGTCTGCAGTGGATGAAAATATTGGCAAAAGAATTGAATATTTGAAAACTCAATCTTTAAAAATCGTCTTTTCATGAAAACACGCAAGTTCAAGCAGAATGAGGCTTCAGGAAATATCTACTTGTAGGTAAGCATTCACTGAGTACCTGTTTTAGGTGTATATGTCTCTCTTACGACGAACATTTAACCAAGAAATAATTTAAAGTGCTTGGCAACTCAATGACAGTCCTGTATGCAAGACAGTAGAAATGTTTGTTTACTAAATAGCTCCGCCTCCACCTCAATCCCCTTCTCTCTGAATCAATCAATCAACCCTTAATTCCCTCTGAATACCCTATAGTCCTCTGGTTTATCCTATGTCAACAGGTTTATCTGTTAGAGGAAGAAGAGTAAATCAGTAAGTGCGAAACAGGGAGTCTTAATTTAAAGTAAAGACAATGAGTTCGGTAGAGTGAGAATTTACGTTTAGAGAAACATATGGGTTGTTTTCTGGAGGACAAACAAGGCAATAAGAGGAAACAAAATCGTAATTCGAAATCAGGATATGGGGGTAAATAAGAAAGTGTTTTCGGAGGCAGCATAACTTGAAGCTCAGAACACGAAATAAGGAGACGAGTCTCCGGTATGTGGGAGCGGATGCCGCGAATATTCCAGTAGAGGACAGACAGTGTGAAGAGATCAGCGGGTGATGATAGTATAGTTAGGATGACAGCCTCTGTGGTTGAGGGGTTAGGAGTATCAGGGATGTGAGCTGTGAGGTATAAGGGAGCGGCGGTGCTGAGTGTGTGATGACAACAGGAAAGTGAGCTATAGCAGATCCTGCCGGCGGGATGGTTTCTGTGGAGATGCTGAACGCCACACTGTGTTTTGGTTATATTTTCGTCGTAAGAAAGACATATACACCTAAAACAGGTACTCAGTGAATGCTTACCTACAGGTAGATATTTCCTGAAGCCTCATTCTGCTTGAACTTGCGTGTTTTCATGAAAAGATGATTTTTAAAGATTGAGTTTTCATATATTCAATTCTTTTGCCAATATTTTCATCCACTGCAGACAAATAAAATGATAAACTACATTTTTTATTAAGAACAGTTTCAGTTGTTGTATTGAAGGGTAATTCTGATATGTCCCGAAAAAGTACAGGGAATTTACGGTAAATGATAGATCATTCAGGCTCAAAGGGCAGAGGAAGTGAGATGCGCGAGAGACATCTGGCGGCTTAGCTTTGAAAACTCCCCATAGTAGGGAGTTGAAGCAAAGAAAGTGAGAGAAAATGTTTGTTTTGCTCACCTGATCTTATTCTAGGTCTAGCTTATTGTAATTAATTTATATTATGCAGTAATGTCTCGTGAAGATGATGGTAGGTTCAGTTTTTTTAGATATCACCTGGTAGTTTGATAATAACTTTGGTATGTCCGCTATTATAAAGCTACCAGATGATATTTAGGAAAACAGAGCCCGGGGAAAGTGGAGTCGCCGGGGCTAAGCTATGGAGTGTGTCCTTGCCAAACCTGAATAGGTAAAGTCATGTCTGTATTAACATTTCATGTGTTTTATTTGGATAAGTTTTCAATGTAGTCATGAGTTTGCTTGGCCCCCAGATCTGAGATGAGAGGATGGCAATGGAGCAAGTTGTCTCCCTCTATGAACCTCACCCTGACATTCCTGGTCTCACCTTGACATGCTGCCGCCCTGGCTAATGCTGCCTAGGTGACACAGACAATACACTTTAGATTGCTGTATTTTCTTTATTTAGATTTATTTGCAAAGAATTATAGCTTATTTAACAGCAATTGCTGAGTTTATGTATGAGTACAGTATATGTCGTGGGTACTTGAAGACGATGGCTTAGTGTAGTAGCAAGACAATGCTAGAGAGGAATAAGAACATAAGGAAGCTACAGGAGGCTGGGAGACTTACCTGTCTACTGAGTCCATGCCAATCCTTTACCACCCTATTTGTGAACCAGTTTTTCCCTATTTCTTTTTTAAATCTACGCTTTTACAGCTTGAATCCGTTACTTCTTGTTCTACCCTGGTTAATAGTCGTAAGAACTTTAATAGGTTAATAGCATCAGCATAAGAGTATCAGAGCATACAAGGAGAATAAATGAGGCTTTCTGTTGCAGTTATCTTCTTGGGGGAAGGGGAACTCTTAGTAACAAGAAGCTGTCATTGAATATTCCATAATCAGTATTATCTATATCAATCAATGGATGAGGAGTAGGGGATGAATCAGACATCAGGATATTTTTTTCTGTCATATAGCGTGTGTAGGCAGTGACCTCCAGGGCTGTGATGGTTTGCTCGGCAAGATTGTTATAGTGACGCCTGTGATTAGAGGCTCATGCCGCCCCCCTGCGTCCTCCCATGCACTCGCCGTCGAAGGCAGAGTTAATGGGCAGCATGTGGGTGTTTAAGCGTGGCCACCGAGAGAGAAGGCCTGATGCATCGCCCGTGACGTCACACCATGCGGATCCCACCCACTCCACTCCCCGTACAAGTTTACCTACCTAATATAATGTTTATCAGTATAAAAGATATATTATTATCTTCGGAAATGTTTGCTCTATAATATTATCAAATAAAAAATTGTAAAACACACAAAAGAAATAATATGCATTATCTTAAACTCTTTGCCAATTAATATTATGCTCGAAAACTTTTTACATGGAGAATATCAATAGAAGCGGAATTTAATTAGCTTTCCATTGATATATGTCGTTTAGTCATAAATGAATTAGCAGTATGCATAAATTAGCGTTAAATAAATATTAAAAATCATGAAATCGGGTAATTTCCTACCTAATATATGTTTATCAGTATAAAATATATACTGTTATCTTTGAAAATGTTTGTTCTATAATATTATCAAATAAAAAACCGTAAAACATACTAAAGAAATGCCATTATGAGACTTTCAAGAAATATGCATGAACTTAAACTCTTCGCCTTTTAATATTTTGCGAAAAACTTTTTACATGGAGAATATCAATAGAAGCGGAATTTAATTAGCTTTCCATTGATACATTTCGTTTTCTGATAAATTAATTAGCAGCATGCATAAATTAGCGTTAACTAAATAAATAACATCATGAAATCAGGTAATTTTTCCAGATTGATGAGGTTATTTATTTAGTAAACGCTAATTTATGTATGGTTCTAATTCATTTATCAGAAAACAAAATATATCAATGGAAAGCTAATGCGATTCCGTTTCTATTGATATTCTCCATGTAAAAGTTTTCGCGCAAAATATTAAATGACGAAGAGTTTAAGTTCATGCATATTTTTGAAAGTCTCATAATGGCATTTCTTTTGTGTGTTTTACGATTTTTTATTTGATTATAGAACAAACATTTCCAAAGATAACAGTATATCTTTTATACTGATAAACATTATATTAGGTAGGTAAACTTGTATGGGGAGCTGAGTGGGTGGGCACTACATGGTGACGTCACGGGCGATGCATCAGGCCTTCTCTCTCGGTGGCCACGGTTTAAGCCACTCGACGGTGGCAGATAAATTTTAAGCGGATTTTGGCACCACTCGGGGATTGAAATCTGCTCACCAAGCATGGCACTGAAGACGCTAACCACTCTGCCACTGCCTCCCCTGTGGGAGGATGAGGAAAATTAATTGAGGAGTGAGTTTGAAATGACAAGATATGCATGGTGCTACGTGCAGATAATGTGGTACAGGTTGAAGTTCCCAAACTCGGCAACCTCGGGACCAGCGCCGAGCCGAGTAATGGAATTTCGAATTTTAAAGGGGAAAAAAAGCATCCAACTTCTTCAAAAGGTCAATTTTCTCAGAAATAGTTAACACATTGTTCTTCCTTTTCTTTTCACTTCCACCAGTAGGTGTTCCTGGACGTTTGGGAGCCATAATACCAATAACAGACCTGTAGAAGTACACAAAATAACAGTGTACACAACTCTACAGTCAACACCACTGAACAATAACAACAAACAAATCGTCGGGAGAAACCAAGCGGCCTAGTGTGGTGGCACCTAGCGGCCGACCCGGCAACTACGCGCCGGGTTTTGGGTGTTCTGCCGGGTTTTGGAAAATCCGGAACCATAGCCGAGTTTTGGGTGTTGCCGAGTCTTGGGATGCCGAGTTTGGGAACTTCAACCTGTAGTTATAAATAGGTCAGCAGAGATAGTTATGGAAGAACTTTGGTGCAGAATTCAGCAGAGGGACATAACTAGGGTGGTAGTCAATAGGTGAGGAGGAGAAAAGCTGCATGTAGACAGGACCTGTAGGGAATGAGTGACGAGATATGTGTTGTACAAGGCAAGCAAGGGATGGATATGAGCCCCAAGGGAGAATTTCTATAAGGAATTAAAAGATTATTTTTGAGTGCCGTATAAATGATAGCGAGGAAATATCCTTAGCTTTGAGAGCGAGGAAATATCCTTAGCTTTGAGAAGTACAGAAGTGTATGCGTGATGTAGATGTATCTAGACTGCATTGAATGAGGGATACTGCATTGAAGAGAAACTTAAGTCTCCCTATGAGTAGAAGAGAGACCGATAGAGAAGATAGTACTGAACTCTACAGTGATAGTAGCTGGTAGAGATGACATGGGGTGGCATGTCTTGAGTGACATGCAACGGTGAGATATGACTCAAGGTTTATCTGTGGAATGCAAGGAGTGGTATGTGTGTGAATGAGGAATGATGAACAGAAGCAGAGAACTGGATGTGAGAAACAGGAACAGTGAAATATGTGGTAGGTACTGTGAGAAAATGGAAAAGGTCGAGATGTGATGTGGTATGAGGAGAGCTTTTATGGTGATATTCTAACCAAAATGTAGGGACAGTGTATCACTTCCCTACACACTGGTTAGAATATCAGTCTGATATATCCATCTGCTACTATCCTGCCCCCATCTGATGTACTACTGCCCGTTCCAGTTCTTTTCCTCGTCTGTCCCTTAACCGATCTCCTTGTCTTGCGGACATTCTCCCGCTCCAACAAAGACACATCCTTCATTTGATCTAACCATCCTGCTGTAACAATCCATCCCTCACCGTTTCTCTATTATAACCCCTTCCCTTTGATATGCTTTGCCATAGTGCCATATGACCTCTGGCACGTACATTTCCATCTCAGTCCTACGTCTCACACCCCAATGTTTCCACTTTCTCTCAGTAGTGTGGTCCGAGTTTTATTTCTACATTATGTTCTCAATCCCACAGCACAGCATGCCCGATATGACTCACGAGAGACTATGAAACTTTATTATTGGAGTGAGATAAGTGTGGCAGCAGACTGATGGTGCGAGTGATTTAGAATTTAGGAATTAAGATAGCGTGATATGGAAAGAAAACTATTGCGGGAGTGAACAGTGTATTAGAGATGGCTTGATATGAATTAAATGGTGGTTTTAAGAGGGAATTCTGGAAGAGTTGTGTGCCTGGTATTGGGTGTTCTCGCTTCTCTACAGACCATGAAATGGTATAAACGGAGAGAATGGTGATATTCACAGTATACTAAAGAAGGAACCATGTATTGTGCATTTCCAAGTTACTTAAAAAAGGGAATGCCTGTATTAAGTGTGCTGGTGGCGACTTTAGGATCTTTGTTTATAACTTTCGCTTGTATAAATCCTGGCCTTACCAGCATCCTACGAGGGTATTAAAAGTCCCACAGGATTGCTATAATATCTAGGTTTTTATAAGTACTTTGACAATTCCATGGGTGGCTCAAATAGGGATCATTGTATTGAAGTATCAAGTCATTGTACATTGGCTGAAGAAAGACTAAAATTTTAATCATTGTAACTGAAAACTAAACTGACTCCAATAACTGCGAGGAACTAATTTTCAAGCAAATATATTTTTCAAAAAATATTTAAATTTTGCAACTGGGTTTTTTTTGTTGAGGGCCTCGTACATTTTTACAATATAAATTTTCTCGACAACCATGAGGTGTTTTGACAAGCCGATTACTGTTACTTCCCAAGTTGTAAGCTGAACCCGTTATAGTAAATAAATATATATTTATATATTTAAGTTTATAATTCAGAAACCGTTCATGATAGGTCAGTGTTGCCACCTCAGTGTAGGGGAAGGGATTACTTCCATATGATCTAAGAACAAGAAATAGAAAATATTACAGCCATTAACACATTAATGTATTTTATAATATCTTATGCATAACACATAAGGAATCTTAAATATTACCCAAAATACTATGGAAACTACGTTCTGGGCCTCAAGGGGTTAAATAGCTGGGAACACGCTCACTCATGCGGTCTGATAAAATATTTATCACGGTAGATTTTAGTATGTTACAGAATACTTATCGGGCCTCAAGGGGTTAAATAGCTGGGGAAGCCACGCTCACCATCAGTGGCGGCTCGTGATAAAATGTTTATTTTATCACGGTATGATTGTAGTTGATGTTCACGGATTTCAGGGCATGGTAGAAAATACTATACTCTATTTTCCATAGTCAGAGGGTAATTAAAGCACGATATAACCACACCGTGCGTACGCACTATGTAACACGAGAGGGATGCTCACCATGGCAAAAAGCTGTTCTGCCACATTGTGCTGAATCTTTTTTACCAAGTTCAATACAAGCAAAATTAAATTACAGGAATGTTGACAAAGAAAGTACTTGCTGTGTGAGAAAATGTTTATATAATTAATTTATATTCATGATATGCAGTAAGGTCTCATGAAGATTATGTATCCAGTTACAGTACATGTAGTCTGGGTAAGTAAAGCTATGGAGTCCATGAAGATGATGGTATCTATGAGTGTCCAGTTACAGTACATGTAGTCTGGGTAAGTAAAGCTATGGAGTCCTTGCCAAAAGCTAATACAGTACATGATGTAGTCTACTTAAGTTTTCAATATAGTATTAGTTTCCTTGGCCCACAGATGTGAGGATGGCGATGGAGCAAGTTGTGCCCAGCCTCACCTTGGCCTGCCTGGCGGTGGTCGTCAACCTTACAGGAGCAGCACAACCCATGACCGAGCCCCCGCCATTCCCTGCCAGGCGTGGAGGGGGCGCCGCCTGCCCTCATAAGATTTATTTGTAATTTTGAGGAGTACGGAAGTTCTATAAAAGATAGGGAGCAATTTGGAAGAGTTGTGTGCCCGGATACCAATGTTAAGTAAAATGTGATGTGGTGTTCCCTGGGCCTGCTGCAAGAGGAGTCAGGTCACCGCGTCAAGACCAGCCTGGGTCCTACGGTAGGAGAAATATGCCGAAAGGCGGAAGGGCTTACAATCTTCAAGGAGATACTTTTTGCACGTGGTGTACATTAGTTTCAAAAACTAATTAAATATTATAATTACTGTAATTATTTGTAACCGAAACGTAGAAATAAAATGAATAATATTCCCATCCCAAAGAATTCTGCGAGTTCACTGCATGCCGGATAACAAGAAAACAATACCCTGCCTTAGGAAAACATACAAAATATTAACTGTATTAGCTTATCAGTCACTAACATCATAAAGTCTTTCGTAGGGGACTATCTGAAGCACAGAAAATAATGTGCCCTTAAGTAGCAAAAAATACTTCCATATGAAGCTCACGGTACAAATTCTAATCAATACTGCCTTCCTTCCCCTCACAGATGTGTGTCACAGGAACTACCTCGTGCAAGTCTCACGGCATGTGTGTATGTTCATCTCTCTAAGTCTGGCTGACATCCAACAGGCCTAAAAGAAAAAGAAAATTTTTAAGAATAGCCCCTCAAAGAAAAGATTTAAGTTCTCCCATGGTGTATAAATGATTTACCGACATGAACAAGAAAACAAATTCAACCTACAGCTTCATCTTGACAGTCAGAATCCCTCCATTATGCTTGAGAACAAATATAAGTTATTCTTTTTAACTATTTTCCCCTTAAACATACACATCTATATGGCACATTTCCCCCTTTTGGCATTAAATCAATCCTTATCTCTAGGTTATCTCGCGGTGGTCAGTCAGTCATTGTACTGAAATTTAGAAAAACCGTAGTACGTATTCTTTTCTCCTGGCATCCAATATCAGTCAGTCAGCAGCAAGGGGGCAGGAGTTTTCACCTCGTTAAAAAGAACTGTATAAACAGAACACAACACTACCTTTTAATACATGTGCCGTAAGCTCCTCCATGGAGGCAGAAGGGTGTAAGGTCCGCTGCTCCCGTTGCTGCTACATTCCGGTGAAGAAAGAGACTTGCTGCCCCATCAGTATGCTTAAGGCTGCCATGCCCTACATGACACCCAGTGGCGGGACACACTGGCCTGGAAGGTGGGATTTAGAGTTAGCCAAGACGCATGCACTCATAAATGAAGCTTCTGTTTGTCAATGAGTGTGTTGCCTCTTGTGGAATGTCTCTTAAGCCCTTAACGCCAAGATCTTTCCCTTGCTACATGAAATCTTCTGTTAGCCATAATAATTACGAAAAAGTTACTTAATATACCAAATTTGCTAGTGAACAAGGATACTAAACAGGTCATATCTATAAAATATTGCTTATATTCATTAAAATTGTCTAATGGTTCCTAAATTACAACGGAAATTAAGTTCTGGGTCTCAGTGTTAAACTGAACATCCTAGCGTGTGCCCAAATCCTTATCTTACAATCAACACTTATTGAATTTTGAAATATGAAAAAACTAAGTCTTGAAACAGAACTTAATTTGTCTTACAATACAGTACTTCAATCATTACTAAGGTATGCTGCCCTAAAACAATCTTCAATCCACATTCAATACATATAGGATCTTTTCTATATGACTTAAGTTTTTTTTTTATACATACAAGAGATGCAGTCAAGGGGAAGGACTTCATAGGATTCTTTCGTCCAATGCTAGTCAAAATAATGTGTATTCTCAAACGTGTGTGTGTGTGTGTGTGTATTAATACGGAGAAAATAGGTGTTCTTGTGGGCGAAGTATATCGGTCAGAATAACTTGAACCCTATTATGATGACACGATATCCTTGAAGGGAGGGGAGGCAGTGTTGGTTAGAATTTGAAGTATATTTGAAGAATTAAGAGGTTTGCGAGGTTCCACATTGAGCATATTTGTGTTGAATACATCTCTGATCTCAAGTGTTGTGTGCTTCATAGGGCTTTTTTTGCTGCCTGTGTTTCTGATGACCCTACAAAATCATGACACAAATCATCCGTTTAAAGGAAGCTGGTTGATCTCCCAAGGAATTCTGCAAGTTACTGTCTGTCACGCACTTGAGTTTTCAAGTAAGTGTAGCTACCTTAGTCTTCATAGAGAAAATACCAGCTGCCAAGAAAATGCACAGGCGCCCAAAGAAAAAATAAAAATGACTGGTAACATTATAAAACGTAAATATAACAATACTGAAATTATCTGTGAGGTGTCCGTGAGAACTGTATTGTGTAGTGTTCATGACTGAATTAACCAGCCACTACCCAGTAAAGAAAAGACTGAATTAACCAGCCACTACCCAGTAAAGAAAAGACTGAATTAACCAGCCACTACCCAGTAAAGAAAAGCCAGTGACGACATTTCTTACCAGCTTTCCTTAAACCAACGATTTGTGTAATAGCTCACGTGATTAAGTTATATCATTAGGGAGTTTTAGAAGGAGGCTGGATAATTTCATGGATGGGGATGAAAGGTGGATTGAAATGATTGCTTGCTTGCTTGCTTTCTTATACAGTGACGGGTTCCCATTATTCTAACTAATACTTCACCTTAAAGATAAATTAATTTTTCGACATAACACACACTTGCATTTGAAAGTTTATATAATTTTGAGAGGCACTGTAACCTGCATCTGAATTCCAAATAGTATGAAATAGTGTGAATTTGATTACCATGAACTAATTCCCACATTCTACCGTCAATAACACTAGTCGCCACTGCACTAATGTCGCCAGGCGCCCTATATTAAGAATTTTAGCATCACTACAGACTTGCGTGTGCCACTGAAGACAGGTACATAATAAACACTGTGCATGTCTTCAGTGGCACATACAAATCTGTAGTGATGCTAAAATTCGTAATACAGTAAAACTTCTCATATTCGGACTAATTGGGCCAAGGAGTGGTCCGAGTAATGCAAGGATCCGAATAATGGGGGGATTATATATGGGGGGATATGTAAAAAAAAAAAAAAAAAAAAAAAAAAAAAAAAAAAAAAAAAATTAGGTGTATAGCTAGGAAATTCGAAATAAATAAAATAAAATAAAAAGGTCCGAATAATGTCAAAGTCCGAATAAGAGGTTTTACTGTATAGGGCGCCTGGCGACTATAGTGTTAT
The DNA here is from genome assembly GCA_016584305.1 of Chionoecetes opilio. Taxonomy (NCBI): domain Eukaryota; kingdom Metazoa; phylum Arthropoda; class Malacostraca; order Decapoda; family Majidae; genus Chionoecetes; species Chionoecetes opilio. The sequence continues at coordinate 87,113 of JACEEZ010025169.1, forward strand.
TGACTAAAACATCAACCAAAATAGGAATTAATTATATATTGGAGCTGAAAGGAACCCAATACCAACTAACTAGGCTTTAAACTCAAAAAATTAATATTGAATTCTTACCATTCAGCCTGTATGTATTCACTGCTGTGTCATTCACCCAGGGTCTTGTCCACGCGAGTCTGTGCGCGAGTGCGTGTGTGCGTATCTCTAAGAAATCTTTGAAGAACTCTCATCCATCGGCCTGAAAGATTAACACATTAAGAAAATCCCCTCAGAAAAAAGACTTCAGTACTCCCGTGGTCTATAAATGGTCTATAAATGAACGAACATGACTTGACATGAAACTGAACCACTTCCTGACATGAACAAAATACACAAGTTTCTACCTTATAACGTCTATACCTAACCGCACTGTCCCCCTATGATACCTACACCCGCACTGTCCCACCTCGAATCTACACCCGCACGTCCCACTCTGATACTACCCGCACTGTCCCACCTCTGGAATACCTACACCCGCACTGTCCCACCTCTGGAATACCTACACCCGCACTGTCCCACCTCTGGAATACCTACACCCGCACTGTCCCACCTCTGGAATACCTACACCCGCACTGTCCCACCTCTGGAATACCTACACCCGCACTGTCCCACCTCTGGAATACCTACACCCGCACTGTCCCACCTCTGGAATACCTTAATGAAATAACCAATGCATCTTTTACCTGGACGTAGAGACTTCAAACCAGAATTATACTTCCAATAAACAAGAGATTTCTGTATCCATGGTCCTAGCCACTGTATATTTACTTCAATAAAGAGTCTTGATCTAGGGTCCCACCCACGTAAATAAATAACTTACATAAATACCTCAAAGACCGGCCGGAGACTGACTACCAGCTTCTCCAAAGAAAAAATAAAATAAAATAAAAGAAACGTAAGTCGGGGAGCCCTGAGGACTTTTACAACACAGAAGATCAAATTAAGAGTGGCAAAAAAAGGCCAACATTTAACAGCCATAACTGTGTCGTAACGGAAGAGAGATTAAATACTGTTCATAAATGGTAAATATCTTTTTTTAGTAAGTGAACTCCGTTGTGGGCAGTAGAAGTATTCGAGCATGAAGTAAATCTTAATAAATAAACTATGACAAGCTTATTAACGATGAAATTACTCTACGCCAGTTTGTCAAGGGTTGAAGTCAATACTTAATCCCTTGAGACCCAGAACGTAATTTACATTGTAATTTGGGTACCATTAGATGATTTTTAGTGACTATAAAACATATTTTATAGCTATGACCTGTTTAGTATCCTTGTCCACCAACTCATTTGGTATATTCAGTGACAGTAATTTCATGGCTCAACAACAGACCATTTTTATAGCCAAGGAAAGATCTGGGCGTGAAGGGGTTAGAGGAAGCTAAAGAAAACAGATAGCAGTGTAGTGGCCTAACATCACTTACTTCACTGCCTTCTCTATGGAGTAAGACACAAGCAGTCTCGCCTTAAGGCAGACTCCCGGCCACGTCAATCACACTACTGGAAATAAATAAAGGCACCTCAATTATTTACTGAAAACCCAATCTATATGAAATTCCTATCACATATAATCTATCTATATCTATAATCTATCCATCTTAATTCATCTATAATCTATGAAAATACTCCCAAGGCACGTAAATATCATCACTAAATATAGGCACTTCAATTAATCTCTAATTGATCTATCTATCTTAATCTATAATCCATATGAATTTATTCCAAGGCAAGCAAATCACATCACTAAATAAATAGTTCTCAATTATTTACTTACTCAAATCTATTATGAAATGACTTATAAGCTATCTATCTTACTCTATCTATTATCTATATAAAAATACTCCCAAGGCAAGTAAATATCACATCACTGGAAATATAGGTACCTCAATTATATTATTGAAGTCCACTCAATCTATAGGAAAGTCAAACTATAGACAGTAGTTAAAATAGCTATGCATATATATTTGTAGTCTGCTAATGACACTCAATTTGGAAGTGGGAGCTCACGTAAATCTCATCACTAAATAAACTTAACTAAATTATTTACCTCAAATCATTCTATATGAAAGTCAGACTATAGACAGTGAAGGTCAGACTATAGACAGTGAAGGTCAGTAGTAAAAATGGCTGAATAAATAATTTGTCTGCTAAAGAGACTGAATCTGGAAGTGGGAGTTCACGCAAAATTGATAAGGAAATTATTGTACTGGGAAAACTACTAGTGAGGCAATTAACTTTTTCATTTATAGGGTTGGGAGAGATTGTATGAAGGAAAAGTCAATACGGAAATTAAACTTTATATATATAATTACATACTTTGATATTAGGGAGAAGGAAAGCTCCAAGAATATAAAAAAAAAATTGCAAGTGAAGAATTTGAGTCTATTAGTGTACTGTATAGGCCTAGTTAAAACATGCCGAGTGTGGGGGAGCTCAGAAGCGATATAAAAAAAGTCAATCATTTAAAATCCCACTCATAATTACTGTTTTAGTGGACGTAAAAAACAGGTTATTGCCAGTTATTTCTTCATTAACGAACTTTCAGGGTGAACTCATCTGATACATTCAAGGAAGTAATGTTAATTTGATCAATCTTAAGGCGATAAAAAAGGGATACCACGTTTAGATAAGCACTAAAGATTACCACTCAATTTGCAATCCCGGGCATTGACTTCTATAATTATCCAACCATCGTCTAACAACTCTGCACCAGTTATTAGTGTACCTTTACCGCCTCACCCACGAAGCCCTGAATACCAGGAAGAGTGGCAGCGGAGTTACATCTGTCCTGTGTGGGGTGTACTGTAAAGTCCGAATAATGAAAGTCCGAATAAGAGGTTTTACTGTATAGGGCGCCTGGCGACTATAGTGTTATTGACTAAAACATCAACCAAAATAGGAATTAATTATATATTGGAGCTGAAAGGAACCCAATACAACTAACTAGGCCATAAACTCAAAAAATGTAATAATGAATTCTTACCATTCAGCCTGTATGTATTCACTGCCGTGTCATTCACCCAGGGTCTTGTCCACGCGAGTCTGTGCGCGAGTGTGTGTGTGTGTGTGTGCATCTCTAAGAAATCTCTTTGAAGAACTCTCATCCAACAGGCCTGAAAGATTAACACATTAAGAAAATCCCCCAGTAGAAAAGACCAGTACTCCCGTGGTCTATAAATGAACGAACATGACTTTACATGAAACTGAACCACTTCCTGACATGAACAAAATACACAAGTTTCTACCTTTATAAACTGTCCTATATACCTACACCCTCACTGTCCCACCTCTGGAATACCTACACTCGCACTGTCCCACCTCTGGAATACCTACACCCGCACTGTCCCACCTCTGGAATACCTTAAAGACTAACCTCCATATTATAACACTTAAGTACACCAACATATTAAACCAAGGAATATATATCATAACAGTACAGATACACACCTTTTAAATGCCTCTTCTCCAAGTCTCGAGCTAAAACAGAACTAAAATAAATCATTACACACTATACTACACTAAACCAGCTTCATTATAAAACTTGTGTACACTATAACATTAAAGCAATGACTATATATCACGAATAACAGTACAGACAACACACCTTTTAGCGGCCTCGTCTCCAGCTGAAACAGAACGAAAACATCAATAAACACAACACTACACACTAACCAGCTTCCTTATAACAGTGACACGCATATTTCCACACTCCAACATAACTCCATGACTATACATCAGTAACCACAGTAGTACAGACACACAGCTTACCTTGGCGACGCGTGGACACTGACTGAGGGTAATCTTAACACACGAGCCGCGGCGTCACGTATATATTGGTCGAGACACCACAAAGGGTTTCGGGAAGTCGCTGGGTCGCCTTGTTAACATTTTCACTTGAAACACTTGAAACACTTTAATATGCTTACCATAATACATACGTTAATAAAGTTATATAACATAATTTGTGTAAGCAGCCCATACGAAGCCATACGGCTATTCGGGCAGCATCTCTGTAGTTTACAAACAAGTTTATCTAGGACGTCACTACCAATTACATAAAAGAAGAAGAAAAAAAGAAAAAAAAAAAATAGGTAAACAAAAAAAAACAAAAAAAAACCCGGAGAAATACATAGACAATTGCTCAAAAATTCCTTTGTAGAATGTTAATAAAATGTATTGTTGGCACTATAATAAATCTACATGACCATCCGTCAGTCTGTCTGTCTGTCTATCTGTCTTCACTCGTTCCTTTCCGCCGTCACGCCGGAACAAACTGTCCATGTAAAAAAAAGGAGAGAATGACAAAAAGAAGGAAAAAATAATTGAGTGAAAGACAATTTTTCAAAATATGTATGAGTAAAAAAAAATAGAATGAGAGAGAAAGAAAGAACAATAATTGACAGTTTTTGCATATATATTTTCCCGTGTAAAAGTCTGTCTAAATCTCTACCCTTAAAGCCATACGTACAACGCCTTCTGTGTGACTATAATTGCCGCTCGCTGTCGCTTACCATAAGACCCGTGGAACCAAGTTTCCGCCAAAAAGTGTATAACTACTCCTAATTATTGTCGGATTGAGCTGAAATTTGACATACACGTAGTGCTGTCAAAATCAATGAGGGTCGTCGGAAGAATCTTTTTGCGTAAAACAAGCCCTTAATGAGTAATTAGCGTAAACTACTCCTAATTATTGTCGGATTGAGCTGACATTCGACATCCAAGTAGTGCTGTCAAAATCAATGGGGGTCTGTATAACAAACTTTTTGCATAGAACAAGCCCTTAATGAGTAATTCACGTAATGAGTTAATTGGCTGGAACGTGGCTCGCTGTCACGTTCCAGCCGCAAGAACTGAGCCAAAAGCAAAGGGGCCAGAGGCTGGACGTCTATACTTGATACAGTAGCTATAATGGTTAAAATATATGACTTAGGGGAAATAGTGTTAGGGTTGAGGGTTTAAGCAATAGTTTGGAATGACTCAGTGTTTCGGAACCGTTTCATGACGACGGTTGTTACGGGCTGAATATAAGACAATAAAATATATTGAATGGTTTTGTTATATTACCCACATGAAATTATGTATAAATATATAATACTAGTGTTACGGTTGAGGGTATAGTTTAACAAATAGTCTGGAATATATCAGGGAATTATACTCTGCTTTTTTTAACGAGGTGGAAAATCCTGGCCCCTTGCTGCTTACTGACTGATATTTGGTGCCAGGAGAAGGGAATACTACGCTTCTTCTAAATTTCAATGGTATTTTATCATAGTTAACCCTATTATCAGGTAAACACAGGCATCATTGTAAGCATGAGACCTTAAGATAGAATGGAATTTCGCCTCGTTAAAAAACTAGA
>JACEEZ010025169.1:95000-122500 GCA_016584305.1 Chionoecetes opilio
GTGGTCTTCTTTATTATCTGTATTAATATTGTTGTTGTTATTATGTTTATTATTTTTGTTGTGTCTTGTTATCTTCGTTATTGTTATTCTTCTTTTTATTACCATTATTGTTCTTCTTCTTCTTATTATTATTATTATTATTATTGTTGTTGTTGTTAGAAACCCATAATTACTGAGAAAACCCGTCTAGTGTTTGTTTCAGGCAGGAGAAGTTTACCGAGTGGCGTTCTCGAAGGCCCGAGTTCGATCCCGAGTGAGACCCATAAATCCACTTAAAACCTTTCTGCACCGTTGAGTGGCCTAAGAACACCCACATGCTGCCCATTAACTCTACCTTGGATTGCGAGTGCATCGGAGGACACAGGTGGGCGGCATGAGCCTCTAATCACAGGCGTCACTATAACAATCCTGCCTGCGCCACCACGGGCGAGGACCAACAACCATCACAGCCCTCAAGTGAACCTCCAGGGCCTACCATCCCACCCCTGGAGCTCACTACCAAATGGCGCAATAAGCATACATGTAAAAAAAGAAAAAAAAAAAAAAAAAAAGACGTAACAGGTTTAAGACGAGATAAAATGTAAGTCACCTCGGGTTTTTTTTTTTTTTTTTTTTCCCCTTTTATACTACCACACACTACTACGCAATCAGCCAAGTACACGAGGGAACAGGGTACAGTGAGGGTACTTAGGGAGCAACCGTGCCTGCAGTGTGTATGAGAGCCTCCTCCACTCAGCACCAGGGCCCCGTCAGCAGCACTAGTGAGGCGAGGGGACGCTAAGCAGCACTAACGCGTACAGGACGTGTTCAGTACGAGGGCAGACTTCAAGCACCGTCTCAAGGTATTGTTGTTATGCTTATTTTTATTTGCTTTAGTACTTCAGTTCTTTCCTCATGTCTTTTAGTACTTCAGTTCTTTCCTCATGTCTTATAGTACTTAAAGTTCTTTCCTCATGTCTTATAGTACTTAAAGTTCTTTCCTCATGTCTTATAGTACTTAAAGTTCTTTCCTCATGTCTTTTAGTAATTAAGTTCTTTCCTCATGTCTTTTAGTAGTTCAGTTCTTTCCTCATGTCTTTTAGTACTTCAGTTCTTTCCTCATGTCTTATAGTACTTAAAGTTCTTTCCTCATGTCTTATAGTACTTAAAGTTCTTTCCTCATGTCTTTTAGTAATTAAGTTCTTTCCTCATGTCTGTATGTTATGTTGTTGTTGTGGTTTATATTTCCTGTAAGCCTTCGGGTGTAAATATAATCATTAGTATTATTCCACGATGTAATTAGCAGGTCCACGATCTACTAAGTACTTACAGTCTATCTTATTAACGAGGCAAAAATTCCATTCTGTTTTAAGGTCTCATGCTTAAATGATGCCTCTGTTTACCTGACAATATGGTTAACTATGATAAAATACAGCTGACATTAAGAAGAAGCGTAGTATTCCCTTCTCCTGGCATATATCCATTCTGTTTTAAAGTCTCATGCTTAAAATGATGCCTCTGTTTACCTGATACTATGGTTAACTATGATAAAATACAGCTGAGTTTTAGAAGAAGCGTAGTATTCCCTTCTCCTGGCATCAAATATCAGTCAGTAAGCAGCAAGAGGGCAGGATTTCTCACCTCGTTAAAAAAATACTCTAGATCATGGCTTACTCACCTTGGGGACGTGACGTAACCGTAACATTAACTAAAACTGCTTTTTCTGGACATCATAGACTCCATAGAGGGTATAATTCAAGGACGTATAGTAGGATGCAAGAAAATGAAACGAAAAAAGGAAGGAATAGGATAATAAGGAAGGAGTAATAGAAGATAAGATAATAGAATAGAATAGAAAAATATAAGATAATAAGGAGGATAATAGTCTACAGGTGCTAGAGGCTCCAACGAAACAAAAAGAGAAAATATATAATTAAGATGTAACACAAAAATCTCACTCATTTGATAATTGAACTCGAGTGTGTACACAGAACAGGTGCGGCCCTCTCTCTCTCTCTCTCTCTCTCTCTCTCTCTCTCTCTCTCTCTCTCTCTCTCTCTCTCTCTGCTTATACTTTGCCCAAAAACCTGTTGCCAAATAGACCAGTGTGATATATGGTCCCTTGTGCCTTGAGGGAGGGAACGAGGAGGAGGAGGAGGAGGAGGAGGAGGAGGAGGAGGGGATTATATAGAATTACAAACATAGGAAGAAAATATACCATAAATAATGTCAGTCTATAATGAGGGTATCTGCAGAACTACACGCTACCACAATACTACGATTCTTTGCAGCAGAGTGGTTAGCGGAACCAAGTGGCGTACTCGGTGACCCGAGGTTGATCCCCCGTTAAGGGCCAAAATCCACTTAAAATATTTCTGCACCGTCGAGTGGCCTAAGAACACCCACATGCTGCCCATTAACTCTACCTTGGATTACGAGTGCATCGGAGGACACAGGGGGGCGGCATGAGCCTCTAATCACAGGCGTCACTATAAAAATCCTGCCTGCGCCACCACGGGCGAGGACCAACCATCACAGCCCTCAAGTGAACCTCCAGGGCCTACCAACCGAGCCTTAGAAGTCACTGCCTACAGTCGCTAGAGGCACAAATGTAAAAAAAAAAAAAAAAAAAAAAAATATCATACTCCATGTGTGAGAACAGGCTAGTATAGACCAAGGCTGCTCCCCGCGTTCCCCTCCTATGGCAACACGCTGGTTTATAAGAAACAATTGGAAAGGAACATGTAGTACCTTGTAGTTTAACAGTTTATGGAACATTTTATCATAGCAAACAATGATGCTAGAGCAAGATTATGTATGCTAGAGTTTTGCTGATGATGGATCATTCGGGGAAGAGGAAGGAGGAGTAAACAAAAAAAAAAGAGGGTTTAGTAAAAGACAAAAAGAGGAGAGGTTAGAAAAACAATATAAGAAAAAAAAAAAAGGTTTGTACGAAAAAAGAAAAAAAGAAAAAAGGAGAACCTACCATTAGATACACGAGGAGACTCAAATTCATCTCCCTGTATAGTTAGCCATTAACCTAACCACCACCTAGCCTACTGACTATAAACACACAGTATAGTTACCCATTGACCTAACCACCACCTAGCCTAATGACCTATAGACACACAGTAAGTTAGCCATTACCCTAACCACCACCTAGCCTAATGACCTATACACACACAGGCTGAATCCTAGTAAGCACAATAATAGTTAAAGAATGCCTGCCTGTAACATAGATTTAAATAAATTATAAAATGTATATATATATATAGGTATATATAAATCAAAATATTCAAACCAAAATATATAAAATAAAAATCAATAAAATAAAATAAAAAAAATTATATAATAAATATATCAAATAAAAATATAAAATAATAATAAAAATATAAATAAAATAAAAACGTTAAAAAAAATAAAAAGGGTAAAAAAAAAAAATTCTAGGAATAATATTTTTTTATATTAAAATATATAAATAAATGAATAGAAATAATAAATGCTCAAAATGACGTTTTTTTTTCCCTTATCTGTGTTTGTATAGTAAAAACTTGTTTTGTATTTGGCAAAGTTAAGTGTTAATGCTGATTGCCGAGTGGTGCATTACTGGTCTCAGCACTGGTAACTACATAATGGAAGAGGAGGAGGAGGAGGAGTAGGAGGAGGAGGAGGAGGGGGGAGGAGGAGGAGGAGAGGGAGGATGAAGGAGGAGGAGGAGGTAAAGAAACGATAACATGATAACGAAGTTAAGGGAGATGAGGATAAGATGAAAAGGGGGGAGGAGGAGGAGGAGGATGAGGTAGGAGGAGGAGGAGGAGGAAGGAGGAGGAGGAGGGGGAGGAGGAGGGGGATACAAGGAATACAAGGAAACAATACAGAACATAACATACGTCTTACATGGCTTTTGATTTAACACACTAAAACAGTAAAAGAGAGAAAGGAAGGAAAGTAGTGAAAGGATAGGAAATATAAAAAGGAGGAGGAGGAGGAGGAGGAGGAGAAGGAGGAGAGGAGGAGGAGGAGAGAGAAGAGAGAGAGGAGAGAGAGAAGGAGAGAGAGAGAGAGAGAAGAGAGAGAGAGAGGGAGAGAGAGAGAGAGAGAGAGAGAGAGAAGAGAAGAGGAGAGAGGAGAAGAGAGGAGAGAGAGAGAGAGGTCGGAAGAGTGAAACATGTTTTTTTTTTTTTTTTTTTTTTTTTACATCAAAAGGGAAACCGGGCCAAAGGGCACAAAAAAAAGGGGTAACACAAGGCCCGCTTATTTGGGCCAGTCCCTATAAAAAGACAGTAAGAGAATAAATAAAAAAGAGGGTGAGCCAATTTAGTTGGGGAGGTGTCTTGTTACTCTTTTTTTGAAAAGATTTAAGTCTAGGAAGTGGGAAAAATAGAAAACGGAAAAGAGTTCCAGAGTTTACCATGAAAGGGATGAAAGGTAAAGATCCCGATTAACTCTTGCATTAGGAAGATGGACAGAATAGGGTGAGAATGGTAGACAGTTTTGTGCAGCGAGGCCGCGGAGTGGGGGAGGCATGCAGTTAGCAAGTTCAAGAGCAGTGAGCATGAAAATAACGGTAGAAGAGAGCAAGAGAAGCAAAATTGCGGGGTGATTTAAAGATTTAAGACAGTCGTCAGAGGAGAGGAGTTTTATGAGACGAAAACTTTTGACTCAACCCTGTTTAGGAGAGCTGTATGAGTGGATCCTCCCCAAACATGTGAGACATACTCCATACGTGGGCGGATAAAGCCCCTGTAGAGAGCAAGCAATTGGGAGGGAGAAAAAAAAGGACGCAGACGCCACAGCACACCTAACTTCTTACCCTTTAAAGTCTTTAAGACCTCGTCTTTAACATTCCTTAGAGACTTCACCCCCTCCTCCTCCTCCTCCTTCCCACACCACCACCTCATCTTCACCAAACCCACCACCCCCTCATGTCTTCACCTTTTCCTTCTCCCCCTGTTTCCCCCTTTTCTCGCCATCATCCCACCTTGGGGGAAGAATTGGAGGTAAAGGGGGTGTATCTCCTCCTCCTTCTCTTCCTTCTCCTCCTCCTTCTCTTCCTTCTCCTCCTTTTCCCCTCCCCCTTCCCCCCCTCCCCCCTCCTCGTATTGCTCCTACCCCCCCTCTTTGTCAGAATGAAGGCGAGGACGAGAGGACGAGGAGGAGGAGGAGGAGGAGGAGGGCGAGGAGAGGAGGAGGAGGAGGAAGGAGGAAGGAGGAGAGGAGGAGGAGGAGAGGAGAGGAGGAGGAATACAAAGAACAAAGGAAACACAAACAGCAACAGACCGATAGGTCCTTACAAGACTGTTTGCTTTAACTACACTACACTAACTAGATAATAAGGAGAAAGGATAGGAAGTAGAAGGCTCCTCCCCACCCACCCATCCCTCCAGCCGAAGCTGGCCGAAAAGAAGTGATACCATGCAATATAGAAAAACTGCATGGAATTTTGAGGAAAGTTGAAAGCTGTAATCTATGGCTAACTACTACTAGTTTGTGGGGGTAGGTTTAGTGCTTGATAGATAGGTCATGTTATGTGTGTTTTGTAATGGTGTGAACACAGTGTGGAGGTTCAAGGGTGGTGCGGCAGCCTTGCCTGGCGCTTTCTTGGGAGCAGCAGTCAATCAGGCCCAGCGCCGTTCAATCACTGCGGATTGTGTACGTTCCATGTAGGACCCCCGTACACTTCAATGCCTCCTGCAGCCGTGACCCCTGGTCCTTAAATCCCGATGGTGGTCACTAACTGTCAGGACCCTAACTGAACACAGCCCGTCACAGGTCGAGAGTAGTAGTGGTTAACCGTTAACTCGGGGCTATCTGTGTGGTTTAGAGGTATAATTAGTGTGGGTGTAGGCTTCATGTGGAAGTTCAGGGGGGTGGGTGTGGTTGCCGGCAGCCTTTCAGCCTTGCCTGGCGCTTTCTGGGGGGCAGCAAAGAGCAGAAGTCAATCAGGCCCCAGCTCGGTTCAATCCATGCTGGTAGTGCACTTTCCAAGTAGGACGCCGTTTGCACTTCAATGCCCCTGTAGCAGTGACCCCTGGTATATAAATCCCGATGGTGGTCACTAAAACTGACAGGGCCTTACTGAACCACAGCCAGACAGGTCAAAAGTTGTAGTAGTGACCGTTTACTCGGGGCGTCTGAGGACGTGTGGGAGGGTTGTGTAGACGCGACTCGCAATCATTTGACGCTAATGAGAGTAATTTTCAGAGGCCCGCGAGATAAATTTATTATTCCGGATAAACATGACAAACGTGGATTTGGATATGAAATATTTATCGAGGCGCTTTTTTTAAATGATTCTATTGTATGAGTTTACTACGTCTGACGGCAGCCCATCCATACGTTTACAACACGGTTTGGAAGAAGTACTTGCTTGTTCGTTACAAACCGTTTCCGCTTAGTTTTAAATTCCGTTGTTTCTAGTTTGAGCTTGACCGGTCTAGCGTGAAAAGATTTCTGGGGTTTATGTCGTAAATCCTTGAAGATTTTAAAGACTTCGATGAGGTACCTCTTATCCTTTCGTTTTGTATTCCACCTTCTTCTTCGCCTCCTACTCCCTACTCCTCTCCTCCTCCTCCTCTTCTCTTTTCAGGTCGTGCGTAGTGGACAACTGTGCTAATTCCCACCCCCCCGCCCCCCTCCGTGCCTTTGCCCCCTCCCTGAGCGTGTGTTGCGGGTGGAGAGGAGGAGGAGGGGAAGGAGGAGAGGAGGAGGAGGAGGGAGGAGGAGGGGAGGAGGATGAGAGGAGGAGGAGGAGGAGGAGGAGGAGGAGGAGGAGGAGGAGGAGAGGGGAGGGAAAGGAAGGAGAGATAGACAGGACTTTTCTTCCATTCGTTTGTCTGCGAGGATAAAGATGCTCTGCGGCGCGTGTTTGAACGGTGAAAGAGAGAGAAGAGAGAGAGAGAGGGAGGAGAGAGAGAGGAAGAGAGGAGAGAGAGAGACGATGAGAGAGAGACGAGAGAGAGAGAGGAGAGAGAGGAGAGAGTGAGATGTTCGATGAGAGAGAGAGACGAGAACCGAGAGATGAGAGAGAGAGAAGAGAAGCACTCATTTTGAACACTTACTGCCTTAACTTATCCACCTTTTAAGCCACCTGTATGAATAATGACTGTTTAAATAAAAGAGAGAGTGAGAGAGATTGTGTGTGTGAGAGAGAGAGAGAGAGAGAGAGAGAGAGAGAGAGAGAGAGAGAGAGAGAGAGAGAGAGAGAGAGAGAGAGAGAGAGAGAGACGAGAGAGACGGAGAGGAGAGATGAGAAATGAGAGAGAGAGAGAGAGAGAGAGAGACGAGAGAGAGAGAGACTCTGAGAGAGAGAGAGAGAGAGAGGAAGAGAGAGAGAGAGAGAGAGAGAGAGAGACGAGAGGAGAGAGAGGAGAGAGAGAGAGAGAGGAGACACACACACACACACACACACACACACAATACACAAACCATTTTAAAAGGACATAATTGAGATGAACTGTAAACAAAGGCCAACCAAACATAACAAACCAAACAAAAAGATACTATAATTAATGAAAGGAGACGAGGCGACATGAACAAACAAGGAACCCAAACAAACAAGGAACCCAAACAAACAAGGCACCCAAACAAACAAACAAACAAACAGACAACAAAAATTCCACCTGCCTTGTAGTAATTAAATCAAGCTTTTTCTTCCTTTCTTTCCTCTCTCCTATTCCTTTCCTTTATTCCTTCCTTTCCTCTTCCCCTTTCTCCCTTTTCCCCCTCCTCTCCCTTGCTTTCTTCATCACTATATCTTCTTCTTCTTCTTCTTCTTCTTCTCCTGCTCCATCTCCACCTTCTCCCCCTCCTCCACCTGCTCCACCTCCTTCCTTCTTTCCTCCTCCTTCTTTCCTCCTCCTCCTCCTTCTTCTTTCTTCCTCCTTCTCCTCCTTCTTTCCTCCTCCTTCTTTTCTCCTCCTCCTCCTCCTTCTTCCTTCCTCCTCCTCCTCCTTCTCTCCTCCTCCTTCTTTCCTCCTTCTCCTTCTCTCCTAATCCTTCTTTCCTCCTCCTCCTTCTCCTTCCTTCCTCCTCCTCCTCCTCCTTCTCTCCTCCTCCTCCTCCTTCTTTTCCTCCTCCTCCTCCTCCTCCTCCTCCTCCTCCTCCTCCTCTTTCTTCTTACAGATCAAAAAACGACGAGCGGACGGCGGTAGCTTAATAGCAGCATCACCTTACACCCCTCTTTCTTACCCCACCAGCCAACGCTGGGTCACGTCCGTTTCCGCAAATACTAAACAAAAGTAACTTAATCAAGCGCCCTGAACATGGACGTAGACGCCATGCCGGTAACCCTAACGCAAGGTTAGCAAAACTATCAAGGAACTGAAATAACTTACACAAATGCCCAAAAGCTTATTTTTAAAGCGTAACGAATATTAGCATACGTGTGCCGAAACGCCAGGATATCGCAGTATCCACTGCGAGTTGGGTCAACACAAAAGATAAACATTCTTATTAGCTGAAATAGCGATCCAGGCTATAAAGACATTTCCTAAATTGTCGCACGCATAAAATCAGGTGGAGTGTCATTCCTTACATTAAAGAAAATTTGACAAGCAACGAATCGATAAAGTAAACAAAAGACCATTAGACTCCAGTCTACGCAAAGATTAAGCTATAAACGGGTAAACTTGCTAACTATTGGACAATATATCGTCCTCCCAAAATCCCCCTCAATGCGGAAGGTAGATTGCCTCTGTATGACGAGATAAGTCAGTTCGGTGAACAATAATAACAATACAATTATTGGTGGAGGATTTAACCGACCTAATATAAACTGGAATACATAATTCTGCTGATAGAGAAGGTATGCGATTGCTGATAGGGTGAACGAAGCATATTAAATCAGGTGGTCCGTGAGCCTAAAGGATAATAGTATCCTAGGATTTAGTTTTCACTACGACATTGATCTGATTTGATACTGCGATATAGGTGAACATTTGGCAAACAGTGATCACAGGCTAATCAGATGCGGCATAAATTGCAATGTAGACATACAGAAAATCGGTTATTAGTCCCAAAATTATAATAAAGCAGATGCACGAAGATCAGCAGGGTATAAGCGAAGTTGGAATGGATTGACTACTAAATGGTAATACGCCGAAAACATGTGTAATGTATCACTAATAAATCCAATCGGTGGTGGGAAAAAACATGTTCCATGGTAAGAAAGCGTTGAAAACATAAACAGACCAAGTTGGAGAATAATGAGATCCAAACGAATATTGGCAGGAAAGCGCCGAGCGTATATAAAGTTTACAAACGGATCAAATGCAGACTCGATTCTAGAGGGAAACAATGACGTTCACGTCGCTGCAAAGGACTAATTAACGTCTAAAAAAGCTGCTGAGTATGAAGAAAAAAATTGCCAACGGGAATCCAAATCCCAAACCCGAAAAAGGTTCTTTCAATACTTCGAAGTTTAAGAAAAAGCGTCAAAACAAGTATCTGGACCACTGAAAGATAATAAATAATGATCTTGGTAAAATGATAATAAGAGTATGGCGTTCGCTACTCAATGAATATTTAATTGCGGTATTTATTAAAGAAGACGAAACCCATTACCCAGAACAGTAAACATGTATGCAGGACGAAAGAGATAGACTGTTAATAGGAGAGATAAACAGTAGACGAAATTATCAAAGTATTGCTGAACTTGACCCAGCAAAATCCGTGGGGTGGACGAAATCTCGCCCGCGACTACTTCGCGAATGTCACAGTCAACTTTCGCTCCATTAAAGATTATTTTCAATAAATCGACTAGTGAAATAAAATGTTCCTAGTAGTGGAAATAGCTAAGTTACACCGATATTCAAGAAAGGGAGTAAGCGCCTCGCAATAATTATCGCCCACTTAGTCTAAACGTCCGTGATTGTTAAACTAATTTGAGAAAAAATTTGCGAGATAAAATAGTGTCTATTTTCTCCGGATGAAAAAATAACTCTATACTATACTCCCAGCTATGGAATTTCGAAATATTGAGATCCTGCTTAACAAAACTACTGTATTTTTTTAAACTGTCATTTATTCAAGCTGAGGGACGCTAAAATTTCCCTCCGGATGTAAATATACTTGATTTCAGAAAGCCTTCGATACAGTTCCACATAAGCGACTGTGACAAGCTAAGGGCACATGAGGCATAGGAGAGCAATTATGATGGATACGATTGGTTTCAAATCGTAAACAACGGGGTGAAAAATTAATCAAATGGTGAGGCATCTGCTTGGTTAGATTGTCACTAGTGGGGTGCCTCAGGGCTCGGTCTTGGGTTCCTACTCTTTTTTGATATATATTCAACGATCTGGACTGCGGACTTGTATTCTAAAATATCAAATTTGCAGATGCACAAATTAGGCGGTAAAGCATATACTAGAGAAAACTGCGAGCTCATACAAAGTGATCTCGACAAACTATCAGATTGGAGTGATAAATGGCTATTAAAATTCAAAATTCCGATAAAATGTAAAGTAATGCATATAGGGCCACGATAACCTCAAATATAAATATTCAAATGCAAAATTTTAAATCGTTAACGAAGTTACAGCAGGAAAAGGGATTTTAGGTATGTCATCATCAGTAATGATCTGAAAACCAGTTCGCATTGCATTAGCGCAGTAAAAAAGGTAATATGATGTTGGGCTTTATTAAAACGTAAACTTTGAACATAAAAAACTCCGAAAGTAAGGACACAATTATACACGTCCTTGGTTAGGCCGCACCTGGAATATGCCGTCAATTCTGGTCGCCCTGTTTCGTAAAAGATAAGCCAAATTGAATCGGTGCAAAGAAGAGCAAACCAAACAAATTCCATTCTGCGAAAATTCATTTATGAAGAGAGACTCGGAAACTTAATGATGTTTTCCTTAAAGGATCGTAGAAGCCGTGGGGACTTGATAGAAAAACTTTAAGATCCTAAAAGTTTTGATGTCATTAAATCAAAGAGAACCTATTCGAGCTTTCACTCAAGTGACAACAAGAAATAATGGTTAAAAAATAAACGGTCAAAGTTGCCATCACCGACTCCGTAAAAAATTATTTTCAAGTTAGAGTCGTTGATCGAGGAAACAAGTTACCAGCAAATGTTGTCGAGCCAACACAATCAACTAATTTCAAAAACAGACTTAACGCGCACTGTAAAGTAAATGGGTATTGATAGTGGCGAATTCGTATCTAGTCCCCCGTTATCATTAGTTGTAGTGGTTGGTAGTGGTAGTTGTAGTTAGTATTTTTTCATTCTATCATTCTGCCACTATGAAAACTTCCATGTTCTATCCTCTTTAGGGGACCTGGTATAATTTCCAACTGTTTCTTACAAGATAAGGTTGATAGTTAGTAGTATGTAGTTCAGCAGATACCCTCGCTATGGACCAATAGGTCTCCTGGTATCTGTTACTCCTATGTAATCCTATGTACTCCTCCTCCTCATCTCCCTTGCTTTCTTCATCACTATATCTTTTCCTCCTCCTCCTCCTCCTCCTCCTACTCCTCCTCCACCTTCTCCTTCTTTCCTTCTCCTCCTCCTCCTCCTCCCCCAGTACAAGGTGGATGCGGTTGTGCACTTCGCCGCCAGCAAGTCAGTGGGGGAGAGCGTGCGCGCGCCCCTACACTACTACCATAACAACCTGCTAACAACCATAACACTGCTACAGGTAAGGTTGCTACTACTAACAACCAGCTAACAACCATAGCACTGCTATAGGTAAGGTTGCTACTACTAACAACCTGCTAACAACCATAACACTGCTACAGGTAAGGTTGTTGCGGTATAAGTGCAGCTACAACCATGGAGGTAGGATGAGTCAAGCCTCATCCTACCTCCATGGTGACAACGTTTCGTTCTCATCATAAGGAGTAGTTCTAACCCCTACAACAGCCGGCGGAAATGAAAAATAACACAAAAAGCAGATCAAGGGGGCGAAAATCCCCCAACGAGGTTAGCGTTACGTTATCAATGCCCAGGTTTTAGGTTATGTTATCATGCCCAGTTAGGTTATGGTATCAATGCCAGGTTAGGTGATGTTAACAATGCCAGGTTCTAGATTATGTTATCAATGACCAGGTTAGGTTACGTTTATCAATGCCAGGTTAGGTTATGTTTATCAATGCCCAGGTTAGGTTACGTTATCAATGCCCAGGTTAGATTATGTATCAAGCACCAGGTTAGGTTACGTTATCAATGCCCAGTTAGGTTATGTTATCAATGCCCAGGTTATGTTATGTTCAAGCCCAGGTTAGGTTATGTTGTCAATGCCCCGGTTATGTTAGTTATCAATGCCCAGGTTAGGTTAGGTTATCAATGCCCAGGTTTAGGGTTCTGTTATCAAAGCCCAGGTGAGGTTACGTTATCAATGCCCAGGTTAGGTTATGTATCAATGCCCAGGTTAGGTTATGTTATCAATGCCCAGGTTAGGTTAACATTATCAATGCCAAGGTTAGGTTTATGTTTCAAGCCCAGGTTAGGTTATGGTTATCAAGCCAGCGTTAGGTTATGTTATCAAGCCCAGGTTAGGTATGTTTCAATGCCGTTAGGTTATGTTATCAATGCCCAGGTTAGGTTATGTTATCAAATGCCCAGGTTAGGTTATGTATCCCCAATGCCCAGGTTAGGTTGGTTAATCAATGACCCAGGGGTAGTTACGTTATCCCCAATGCCCAGGTTAGGTAGGATTTATCAATGGCCCAGGTTAGGTTTTAGGTTATCAATGCCCAGGTTAGGTTAAGGTATCAATGCCCAGGTTAGGGTATGTGATCAATGCCCAGGTTAGGTTATGTTATCAATGCCAGGTTAAGTTATGTTATCAATGCCCCAGGTTAGGTTATGTGCTCTCCCCAATGCAGGTTAGGCTATGTTATCAATTGCCCAGGTTAGGTTATGTTATCAATGGCCACAGGTTAGTTATGTTATCAATGCCCAGGTTAGGTTACGTTATCAATGCCCAGGTAGCAGTATGTTATCAATGCCCAGGTTAAGGTTACGTTATCAATGCCCATGTTAGGTTAGTTATCAATGCCAGGTTAGAGTATGTTATCAATGCCAGGTTAGGTTATGTTGTCAATGCCCAGGTTAGGTTATGTATCAATGCCCAGGTTAAGGTATGTTATCAATGCCAGGTCTAGGGTATGTTATCAAAGCCAGGTTAGGTTACGTTATCAATTGCCCAGGTTAGTATGTTATCAATGCCCCAGGGTAGGTTATGTTATCAATGCCCAGGTTAGGTTACGTTATCAATGCACAGGTTTGGTTATGTTACAATGCAGGTGAGGTTTATGTTATCAATGCCAGGTTAGGTTATGTTATCAAGCCCAGTTAGGTTTATGTTATCAATGCCCAGGTTATGTTATGTTATCAATGCCCATGTTAGGTTATGTTATCAATGCCCAGGTTAGGTTATGTTATCAATTCCCAGTTAGTTATGCTTATCAAGGCCCAGTTAGGTTACGTTATCAATGCCCAGGTTAGGTTAGGTTATCAATGCCCAGGTTAGGTTAGGTTATCAATGCCCAGGTTAGGTTAAGTTATCAATGCCCAGGTTAGGGTTAGGTATAATGCCCAGGTAGGTTATGTTATCAATGCCCAGGTTAGGTTATGTATCAATGCCCAGGTTCAGGTTATGTATTTCCCCCCAATGCCCAGGTTAGGCTATGTTATCAAGCCCAGGTTAGGTATGTATCAATGCCCAGGTAGTTATGTTACACATGCCCCAGGTAGGTTAGGTTATCAATTGCCCAGGTTAGGTACGGTATCAATGCCAATTAGTTATGTTATCAATGCCCAGGTTAGGTTATATTATCAATGGCCAAGGTTATGTTATGTATCAATGCCCAGGTTATTGTTATGTTATCAATGCCCAGGTTATGTTATGCTATCAATGCCCAGGTTTGTATGTTATCAATGCCCAGGTTAGTTTAGGTTATCAATGCCCAGGTTAGGTTTAGGTTATCAATGCCCAGGTTAGGTTAGGTTATCAATGCCCAGGTTAGGGTATGTTTATCAATGACCGGTTAGGTTACGTTATCAATTGCCCAGGTTAGGTTATGTATCAATGCCCAGGTTAGGTTATGTTATCATGCCCAGGTTAGGGTATGTTATCAAGCCCAGGTTAGGTTATGTTATCAATGCCCTAGGTTAGGTAATGTTATCAATGCCCAGGTTAGTATGTTATCAATCCCAGGTTAGGTTATGTTATCAATGCCCAGGTTAGTTAGGTGATCAATGCCCAGGTTTTTTAGGTTATGTTATCAAATGCCCAGGTAGATATGTATCAATGCCCAGGTTAGTAAGGTTATCAATCCCAGTAGGTAATGTATCAATGCCCAGGTTAGGTTAGGTTATCAATGCCCAGTTTAGGTTATGTTATCATGCCCAGGTTAGGTTATGGTTATCAATGCCAGGTTAGGGTTACGTTATCAATGCCCATGGTTAGGTTAGGTTTTCAATGCCCAGGTTCGTACGTTATCAAGCCCCCAGGTTAGTAGGTTAATCAATGCCCAGGTTAGGGTTAGTATCAATGCCCAGGTTAGGTTAGGTTATCAATGCCCAGGTTAGGTTAGGTTATCCAAGGCCCAGTTTAGTTATGTATCAATGCCCAGGTTAGGTTATGTTATCAATGACCCAGGGAGGTTAGTATCAATGCCGGTTAGGTTCGTTATCAATGCCCAGGTTAGGTTAGGTTATCAATGCCCAGGTAGGTTATGTTATCAAGCCCAGGTTAGTTAGGTATCAATGCCCAGGTTAGGTTATGTTAGCAATGCCAGCGTTAGGTTAGTTATCAATGCACAGGTTAGGTTATGTTATCCCAATGCCAGGTTAGGTTATGTTATCAATGCCCAGGTTAGGTTATGTATCAATGCCCAGGTTAGGTTATTTAACTAGCAGGGGGGTCTGGGGGGGCGCTACCAATTATGTCAGGAGAGTGTGGTCAAGAGGGAGTACTGGTTAAACTGCATATTTAACATTATGATACTAATAAACATCTTAAACCTGTAACTTTGCTACAGGTGAGTGTGCTAATACTACTGCTGCTACCCACTACAACCACTACTTACTACTGTATACCTACTACTCTCTTCTCGCTCTCACCCCTTCCCCCCTCACAAACCCCCCCCCCCCCCACACACACACAGGTGATGGGTGGGCGAGTGCAGGCTAATAAGGTTGCTACTACTACTACTACTACCACTACAACCACTACTACTACTGTTATATATAACTCCTCTCCCCTGCTCCCCCCACCCCCACACAGGTAATAATGGGTGGAGGCGGGGTGCAGGCGCCTAGTGGTCTCCTCGTCCCCTCCACCCGTGTATGGCAACGCGACCTACTTCCCAAACGGACGAGGCGCACCCACGGGCATGCTAGCTCCCTCACCAGCCCCTACGGCCGCTCCAAGCACTTTCGCGAGGCCAGCCCGGGGACCTGGCCGCCGCCGGACGCAGGTGAGGGGAAAATGAAGGGTGAAATGACGGGGAATGAAAGATGAGGGGATAGTTTAGAAAAAGTTTAGGGGAAGAAGGGAATATGAGGGGAAATGAAGAGGAAATGAGGGGAGTTTATGTTAAAGGTGTGAAGGGAAGAAAGGGGAAAGAGGGAAAATGAAGGGAAAATGAGTGATAGTGTAGTAAAGGTGAGGGAAAGAAAGGGAATAGAGGGGAAAATGAAAGGAAAATGAGGGGATAGTTTAGTAAAGTGTGGGGAGAATGGTGATGTGAGAGGGAAGAAAGGGAATATGAGGGGCATAGTGGTGCGCAGTGAGACAGATAGATAGATAGATCCCCGCCCAGACTATCCTTCCCCTCGTAACACCTTATTCCCTCAACATCATCCTCTTGTATCTAATTGCTCTCATTCTACCGGTTTGCCCCCATTCTCTCTCTCTCTCTATCTCTCTCTCTCTCTCTCTCTCTTCTCTCTCTCTCTCTCTCTCTCTCTCTCTCCTCTCTCTCTCTCTCTCTCCATTCTAGGTCAATACGGTATGTGCACTGATTTCCTCTCCTATCTCAGACTCTCTCTCTCTCTCTCTCCTCTGTCTCTCTCTCTCTCTCTCTGCTTCTCTCCTCGCCTATCCTCTCTCTCTCTCTCTCGCTCTCTCTCTCTCCTCTCATCGCTCTACTCCTCTCAAATTCAATTCAATTCAATTCAAGTAAGTTATTAGCCATATAATATTACAAAAGCTTGGATCTTGATATACATGGTTACCTATATAACATGGTTGGGCCCGTAAATGAAAATATTTCTGACCGGCCCTTGTATGTAGATACGTGCCGGCTACCAGGTGAGGGGAAAGAGGGGAAAGTGAGGGGAGAAGGGATAGTGAGGGAGGTAGTGAGGGGAGAAAAGGGAAGGGAAGAGAGGGGTAAAAGGTTCAGTGTGGCTTATAGAAGTGGTATACTAGTTGAGGGGAAAAGAGGGGAAACTGAGGGGAAAGGTAAGGGGAGGTAATGAGGTAAAGGTGAGGAAAAGGAAATATTTGTTTTGTGGAATTCTGGGTAAGAGGAAAAGAGGGGAAAGTGCAACATGTGAAGGAAGGTGAGGGGAAAAGGAAGGCTGGAAAAATAAATATGAAAAAAAGAAAAGGAAATGAAAGGAGGGGAAATAGGAGGCTGAAAAAGTGAGGGGAAATGAAAAGGAAGGGGGAGTAGGGAAGGTGGAAGGGAGGATGGGAGGGGAAGGGAAGGGAGGGGAAGAAGGGAGGATAAGAGGGGAAAAAGAAGGGGAAGAGGAGGAAACTTAACTAGTAATTGTTAGAGGAAAGATGTAATCAGAGGTTTGAATAGGTCATTAACAAGTGAAAATACCTAATACTCCTTACCGAAGCCGAACGAAGCCGGGTGGTAGGGTTGGGGGTAGGGGGGTGAGGGGGGTTTTGGAGGGGCGGGGGGGGGGATGCTATATTCCAAGTTTCAGATCGATATGTCGGGCCAAAGTAGACTTGTTATATATTTTGTTAATATCGGCGAACGAAACCGGCCCTTGGTTATGTTAGGTTAGGTTAGGTTAGGTTAGGTATAGGTAAAGGTTAGGTTAGGTATAGGTAAAGGTTAGGTTAGGTTAGGTTAGGTTAGGTTAGGTTAGGTTAGGTTAGGTATGGGTTAGGTATAGGTAAAGGTTAGGTTAGGTTAGGTTAGGTTAGGTTAGGTTAGGTTAGGTTAGGTTAGGTTAGGTATGGGTTAGGTATAGGTAAAGGTTAGGTTAGGTTAGGTTAGGTTAGGTTAGGTATAGGTTAGGTTAGGTTAGGTTAGGTTAGGTTAGGTTAGGTTAGGTTAAGGTTAGGTATAGGTTAGGTTAGGTTAGGTTAGGTTAGGTTAGGTTAGGTATAGGTTAGGTTAGGTTAGGTTAGGTTAGGTTAGGTTAGGTTAAGGTTAGGTATAGGTTAGGTTAGGTTAGGTTAGCTCAGGTTAGGTAAAGGTTAGGTTAGGTTAAGTATAGGTAAAGGTTAGGTTAGGTTAGGTATAGGTAAAGGTTAGGTTAGGTTAGGTTTAGGTTCATTTTTTTTTTTTTTTTGTCATTTCTGCAAAAAAAGAAAAAAAAAAGAAGATATAAATAGCAGATATAAATGGCCGTTTTTGACCACTTAGCGACCAGGCATTGATCTGAAATTGTGTCAAGGGCATGTTGAGATACCCTGCCTACCCCCACCCCCTTCAGAACCAACATTAACCTTGTTTGAGCCCTGCTTTTACGGTCGGTTAGGGTCGGTTAGTGTACATCGGTCGGTTTCGATAAAAGGACCACCCAATTAGAGGTTTGAATAAGTCATTAACAGGTGAAAATTAGGCTTAATATAAATAACGGGTGTGTGTGTGTGTGTGTGTGTGTGTGTGTGTGTGTGTGTGTGTGTGTGTGTGTATGCTTAGTTCACCACACACACACACATATACACACACACACACCTCCTCCACCACCACCTCCTCCTCCTCTTCCTCCTCTACCTTCTTCTTCTTCTTCTTCTTCTTCTTCTTCTTCTTCTTCTTCTTCTTCTTCTTCTTCTTCTCCTCCTCCTCCTCCTCCTCTACTTTCTTCTTTTCTTCTTATCCTTTTCCAACTGCTCTCTTACATGTAGTTGATAGTTAGTAGTATGTAGTTCAACAGATACCCTAGTTATGGATCAATAGGTCTCCTGGTGTCTGTTATTCCTATGTATTCCTATGTATTCCACCTTCTCCTCCTCCTCTTCCTCCTCCTCCTCCTCCTCCTCCTCCTCTTCTCTTTTCAGGTCGTAGTAGTGGACAACTGTGCTAATTCCCACCCCCCTCGCCCCCCCTCCCCGCTGCCCCCCTCCCTGGAGCGTGTGTTGAGGGTGCTGGAGGAGGAGGAGGAGGAGGAGGAGGAGGAGGAGGAGGAGGAGGAGGCGAGAGGGGGAGGAAAGGAGGAGGAGGAGATAGACTTTTCTTCCATCTCGTTTGTCTGAGAGATAAAGATGCTCTGCGGCGCGTGTTTGAACAGGTGAGAGAGAGAGAGAGAGAGAGAGAGAGAGAGAGAGAGAGAGATGAGAGAGCAGAGAGAGAGAGATGAGAGAGAAGAGGAGAGATGAGGAGAGAGAGAGGAGAGAGAGAGAGACGGAGAGAGAGAGAGAGGAGAGGAGAGAGAGAGAAGAGGGAGAGAGAGAGAGAGAAGATGAAGAGCGATGAGGAGAGAGAGAGAGAGAGCACTCATTTTGAACACTTACTGCCTTAACTTATCCACCTTTTAAGCCACCTGTATGAATAATGACTGTTTTAAAAAAAAGAGAAGGGGAGAGGGGAGAGAGGGGGGAGGGGAGAGGGAGAGGAGATAGAGAAGAGGAGAGAGGGGAGAGAGAGGAAAAGGGGGGAGAGAGGGGGAAAAGAGAAAACGGGGGAAAAGGAGGGGGAGGAAAAGGACACCACACACCCCACAACAACCCCACACACACACACACCACACACACACACACACACACACAAACCCTACACAAACCATTTTAAAGGACAAATTGAATGAAATGTAAAAAAAGGCCAACCCAAAAAAAACCAAAACCCAAAAAAAACATTACATTAAATTTAAAGAAAAGGAGACCCCGGGCGACATTAACAAAAAGGGACCCAAACAAACAAGGCACCCAAACAAACAAAAGGGACCCAAACCCAAAAAAACAAACAAACAAAAAACAACAAAAAATTCCCCCTGCCCCTTTTAGTAATTAAATTTAAGCTTTTTTTTTTCCTTTCTTTCCTATTCCTTTTCCCTTTTCCCTTTTCCCCTTCCCCTTTTTCCCCTTTTCCCCCCCCTCTCCCTTGCCCTTTTTTTATCAAATATATCTTTCTTCTTCTTTTCTTCTTCTTCTTCTATTCTTCTCTTCTCCACCTTCCCACCCGCTCCCCTGCCCACCTCCTTTCCCTTTTTTCCTCCCCCTCCCTTCCTTTCTTCTTTCTTTTCCCCCTCCTCCTCCCTTTTTTCCTCCCCTTCTTTTTCCTCCTCCTCCTTCTCCTTCCTTCCTTTCCTCCCCCCTTCCTCTCCTCCCCCTTCCTTTTTCCTTCCCCCTTCTCTCCTAATCCTTTTTTCCTTTCCTCCCCCTCCTTTCCCCCCTCCCCCTCCTTTTCCTCCTCCCCTTCCCCTCCTCCTTCCCATCTCCCTTTTCTTTTTCATCACTATATCTTTTTCCCCCCTCCCCCTCCTCCTCCTCCTCCAAACCCTTTCCTTCTTTCTCCTCCCCCCCTCCCCCAGTACAAGGTGGATGCGGTTGTGCATTTCCCCGCCAGCAAGTCGGGTGGGGAAGGTGCGCGCGCCCCTCACTACTACCAACAACATGCTAAAAACCATAACACTGCTACAGGTAAGGTTTGCTACTACTAACAACATGCTAACAACCATAAACCTGCTAAGGAAAGGTTGTACTACCCATAACAACTGTTTAACACCATAACACTGCTACAGGTAAGGTTTTGTTTGCGGTTAAGTGCACACACCATGAGGTAGGATAGTCAAGCCTCATCCTACCTCCATGGTTGCAAAGTTTCGTTCTCATAAATAGGAGTATTTCAACCCCTACAACAGCCGGCGGAAATGGAAAAAATCACAAAGGGGTCTAAGGGGGCGAAATCCCCCCGAGGTTTATGTTACGTTATCAATGCCCAGTTAGGTTTTTATCAATGCCAGGTTAGATTAGGGTTATCAATGCCCGGGTTTAAAGGTTATTTATCAATGCCCAGGTTAGGTTATTTATCAATGCCCAGTTAGGTTATGTTATCAATGCCCAGGTTAGGTTATGTTATCAATTGCCCAGGTTAGGTTAGGTTATCATGCCCAGGTTGGGTTAGGTTATCAATGCCCAGGTTAGGTTAGGTATCAATGCCCAGGTTAGGTTATGTTTCAATGCCCAGGTTAGGTTATGTTATCTAGCCCAGGTTAGGTTGTTATCTATGCCCAGTTTAGGTTATGTTATCAATGCCCAGGTAGGTATGTTATCAATGCCCAGGTTAGGTTATGTTATCAATGCCCAGGTTAGGTTATGTTATAAATTTGCCCAGGTTAGGTTATGTTATCAATGCCCAGGTTAGGTTATGTTTTTCAATGCCCAGGTTAGGGTTATTTATCAATGCCCAGGTTAGGTTTGTTATCTATGCCCGGGTTTTGGGTTTTGTTATCTATGCCCAGGTTAGGTTTATGTTATAAATGCCCCAGGTTAGGCTATGTTATCAATGCCCGGGTTAGGTTATTTTTATCAATGCCCAGGTTAGGTTTTGTTATCAATGCCCAGGTTAGGTTAGTTATCAATGCCCAGGTTAGGTTATTTTTATCAATGCCCAGGTTGGGTTGTTATCAATGCCCGGTTAGGTTATGTTATCAATGCCCAGGTTAGGTTTATTTACTAGCAGGGGTCTGGGGGGGCGCTACCATTCCCGTCAGGGGAGTGTTGTAAATGGGAGTACGGGTTATTACTGCATTTAACGTTACTGGCTACTTAACTACATTCTTACAACCTAACTTTGCTCAGGTGGAGGTTGCTACTCATCTGCTACCTACCCTACTACAAGGGCCACTACTAATTACTCTTCTTCTCTCCCTTCTCTCTCTCTCTCATCTCTTCTCTCTAGTCTCTCTCTCTCCCTTCTCTCTCTCTCGCCTCTCTCTCTCTCTCTCTCTCTCACCTTCCCCCCCCCACACACACAAGTGTGGGGCCGGGTAGGCTAATAAGGTTGCTACTACTACTACTGCTACCACTACAACCACTACTACTACGGTGCCTACTACTCTCTCTCTCTCTCTCACCCTTCCCCTCCATCACAACCCCCCCCACCCCCACACACACACAGGTGATGGGGGAGGCCGGGTGCAGGCTAATAAGGTTGCTACTACTACTACTGCTACCACTACTACCACTACTACTACTGAATATATAGCTCCCTCTCCCTTCTCCCCCCCCCCCCCCACACACCACAGGTGAGGGGCGAGGCGGGGTGCAGGGCTAGTGTTCCCCTTCATCCTCCACCGTGTATGGCAACGCGACCTACTTCCCCACGGACGAGGCGCACCCCACGGGCTGCAGCCTCACCAGCCCCTACGGCCGCTCCAAGCACTTCTGCGAGGCCATGCTCCGGGACCTGGCCGCCGCGGAGCAGGTGAGGGCAGAGTGAGGGGAAATGAGGGGAAAATGAGGGGATAGTTTAGAAAAGATGTGAGGGAAGAAAGGGAATATGAGGGGAAATGAGGGGAAGCGAGGGGATAGTTTAGTAAAGGTGTGAGGGGAGAGAGGGAATATGAGGGGAAATGAAAGGAAAATGAGGGGATAGTTTAGTAAAGATGTGAGGGGAATGGTGATGTGAGAGGGAAGAAAGGGAATATGAGGGGAATAGTGTGTGCGCATGTGAGACAGATAGATAGATAGATCCCCTCACAGACTCCTCCTTCCCCTCATAACCCCTATTTCCCCTCACCTCTCCTCTTGTATCTAATTGCTCATTCTTACCTGTTTGTCCCCCTTCTCTCTCTCTCTCTCTCTCTCTCTCTCTCTCTCTCTCTCTCTCTCTCTCTCTCTCTCTCTCTCTCTCTCTCTCTCTTCATTTATAGGTCAATACGGTATGTGCACTGATTTCCTCTCTCTCTCTCTCTCTCTCTCTCTCTCTCTCTCTCTCTCTCTCCTCTCTCTCTCTCTCTCTCTCTCTCTCTCTCTCTCAATTCAATTCAATTCAATTCAAGTAGTTTATTAGCCACTAGCCGCAAAGCCGCCCTCCGGGCGGACTTTTTGGCTAGCTCCTGCGGAGGGCTATTGGTGGTGGGCCTTCGGCCCACCAAACACGGACTCTCCAGATAGCCCCTTCTAACTTTCCTGAAATCATGGATGTAGAAATGTATGTATTACCCCCACCCATTCACTCACCCATTACCCATCACCCCCCACCCATTCACTCACCCATTACCCATCACCCCCCACCCATTCACTCACCCATTACCCATCACCACACACCCATTCACTCACCCATTACCCATCACCCCCCACCTATTCCCTCACCCATCACCCCCAACCCATCACCCCCCACCCATTCACTCACCCATCACCCCACACCTATTACCCATCACCCCACCCATTCACTCACCCATTACCCATCACCCTACATCAAGGTTTCCTCAATTCTCGCAACCCACTTTTTTTTTCACAATTATCGCTAATAGGCTGCTAAAAAAAAAAAAAAAAGGTGATCGGATCATCTCATAATTGGGCTTAAAACCTTCCCCTGGTCAACCCGGTTCCAAAAATGTTTCATATGAGGTGATTGCGCCACGGGGAGCGGAACCTATACCAGACACACACACACACACACACACACACACAGACAGACAGACAGACAGACACACTTTCGCTTATATTTACCATTACCCATCACCCCCCACCTATTCCCTCACCCATCACCCATCACCCCCAACCCATCACCCCCCACCCATTCACTCACCCATCACCCCACACCCATTACCCATCACCCCACCCATTCACTCACCCATTACCCATCACCCTACATCAAGGTTTCCTCAATTCTCGCAACCCACTTTTTTTTCCACAATTATCGCTAATAGGCTGCTAAAAAAAAAAAAAAAAAAGTGATCGAATCATTTCATAAGTGGGCTTATGACCTTCCCCTGGTCAACCCGGTTCCAAAAATGTGCCATATGAGGTGATTGCGCCACGGGGGGCGGAACCTATACCACACACACACACACACAGACAGACAGACAGACAGACAGACAGACAGACAGACAGACACACTTTCGCTTATATTATTATAGATATAAATATCTACAAAGCTTGATCTTGATATACATGGTACCTATATAAACATGGCTGGGCCCGTTAAATGAAAATATTTCTGACCGGCCCCTTGTATGTATAGCTATAAAAAGCCTTGCAATGGACAAACATATTTACTTACTATGTTTCGATATACCCTTTTATCAATACTTATAAAGACATGCATACCTAAACATATCAAGACTTACAAGCTCTAATTAATCACGCGCCTCATGACCCCTAGTGTGGACGGGCCTTATAATACCTCTCTCTCTCTCTCTCTCTCTCTCTCTCTCTGTCTCTCTCTCTCTCTCTCTCTCTCTCTCTCTCTCTCTCTCTCTCTCTCTCACACAGGACTGGCGTATCATCATTCTTCGCTATTTTAACCCCGGGGGCGGCCATCCCTCGGGGTTACTGGGGGAGAGCACCCGCAGCGGCACCCACCTCAACCTCCTCCCCAGGCTGGCGGAGGTGGCGGCGGGGGAGCGGGCGGGGGTGGAGGTGTACGGGGGGGACTGGCCAACCCCTGACGGCACGTGTATAAGGGACTATATGCACGTGATGGATTTAGCAGAAGGGCACGTGATGGCGGTGAAGAAAGTGGTAGTTCAGGGTGTTGGTGACGGCGGTGGCGTTGGTGGTGGGGATGGTGGTGATTGTGGTGGTGGTGGCGGTGATGGTGGGGGTGATGGTGGTGGCGATGGTGGTGGTGGTGATGATGGTGGGGGTGGGGATGGTGGTGGTGGTGGTGGTGGTGACGTGTGGACTTATAACCTTGGTCGAGGAGAAGGTGTGTCTGTTCTTCAAGTGATACAGGCTTTTTCCAGGTGAGTGTGTGCGTGTGTGTGTGTGTGGAGGGGGGAGGTTGTGTGTCTGTGTCTGTGTGTGTGTGTGTGTGTGTGGAGGGGGTTGTGGGGGGAGGTTGTGGTCTGTGTCTGTGTGTGTGTGTGGAGGGGGAGGTTGTGTGTCTGTGTCTGTGTGTGTGTGTGTGTGTGTATGTGTGTGGAGGGGGGTTGTGGGGGTCTGTGGGTGTGGGGGGTCTGTGTATGTTTGTGTGTGTTAGTGTGTATGTGAAATTGCAATAAAGAAAAAAAATACTCATCGAACAAAATTGAGAATACGAACAAAACACAACAAGAAAGAAAAAATACTATACCCCTCTCTCTCCTTTTTTTTCTCTTTTTTCCTCTCTCTCTCTCTCTCTCTCTCTCTCTCTCTCTCTCTCTCTCTCTCTCTCTCTCTCTCTCTCTCTCTCTCTCTCTCTCTAATACCTCCCCTCCCTTTTTTCTTTATTGTCTATCACCTCCTTTCTCTCTCCTCTCTCTCTCTCTCTCTCTCTCTCTCTCTCTCTCTCTCTCTCTCTCTCTCTCTCTCTCTCTCTCTCTCTCTCTCTAATACCTCTCACTCCCTTTTTCTTATTGTCTATACCTCTTTTTTTTTTTTTTTCTCTCTCTCTCTCTCTCTCTCTCACTCTCTCTCTCTCTCTCTCCGGCAGGGCGTGTGGGAGGAGTCTGCCCTACCGCGTGTCGGAGCGCAGGCGCGGTGACGTCATGCGCACGACTTGCTCGGGAACACTTGCGCAGAAGGACCTCAATTGGAACCCACTGCGCACCCTACATGACATCTGTACGTGTGTGTGTGCGTGTGTGCGTGTGCGTGTGTGTGTGCGCGCTAACTGTTTTTTCTTTAGTTAATTTAGTTTTGTAATTACCTACTTCGCCTTTTCAAATTATCTTTAACTATCTGTTTCTTTCACCCCTCTCTCTCTCTCTCTCTCTCTCTCTCTCTCTCTCTCTCTCTCTCTCTCTCTCTCTCTCTCTCTCTCCTTCCTGAACTATCATTATTTTCATCATCTCGTCACTAACTACCCTTCTCTCTCTCTTCACTTTCAGGCGCAGATAGCTGGAGGTTTAAACTGAAGAATCCGGGTGGTTACTGACAACCCCACCCACTCCAACCCCCTCCATCACCCCCACCACTACCTCACCTTCCTCGGTTATAACCCCCAACATCACCATCTTGATTACCTCACCCCATCAACCCCCCCTCCCCCTCCTTCGCACACACGCCTCCATGCCTTTAGTAATTACCATAGAGATGTTAACCCCTTGAGACCCAGAACGTCATTTCCATTGTAATTTGGTCACCATAAGACAATTTTAATGCATATAAGCAATATTTTATAGCTATGACCTGTTTAGTATCCTTGTCCACTAATTAATTTGCTACCTATATTAAGTGACTTTTCGTAATTTTATGGCTCGACAACAGACGATTTTATATAGCAAAGGAAAGATCTGGGCGTGAAGGGGTTAAGGAGGAGGAGGAGGGGGGGAAGAGGAGGAGGAGGAGGAGGAGGCCTACATTACAATACTTCTTCCCTCCCTTCCTCCTTCCGTCAAAACAATATTTACAACCTTTTTCCTTCCTCTAACGAGTCTAATCCCTCTCCCACCTACCACCCTGCAAATAACACACACACACACACACAGGGTTTAGTATTTCAGACTGGAATTCGTGGAAAAATACGAGACAAATACTGTAAATTATGAGGGTTAAAATCTTTCTCTCTCTCTCTCTCTCTCTTTCTAGGTAGTATGTCATGCCTAACGTCACTGTGGTTGACTCTGTAAGGTGGTGGTGGTAGTAGTAGTAGTAGTAGTAGTAGTAGTAGTAGTAGTAGTAGTAGTAGTAGTAGTAGTAGTAGTAGTATAGGTAGTAGTAGTAGTAGTAATAGTAGTAGTAGTAATAGTAGTAGTAGTAATAGTAGTAGTAGTATAGGTAGTAGTAGTAGTATAGGTGGTAGTAGTAGTAGTAGTAGTAGTAGTAGTATAGGTAGTAGTAGTAATAGTAGTAGAAGTAGTAGTATAGGTAGTAGTAGTAGTAGTAGTAAAACTAGCAGTAGTAATAGTAGTAGTAGTAGTAGTAGTTAATAGTAGTAGTAGTAATAGTAGTAGTAATAGAAGTAGTAGTAGTAGTAGTAGTAGTAAAAGTAGCAGTAGTAATAGTAGTAGTAGTAGCAGTGGTAGTAGTTAATAGTAGTAGTAGTAGTAGTAGTAGCAGTGGTAGTAGTAGTAGTAGTAGTAGTAGTAGTAGTAGTAGTAGTAGTAGTAGTAGTAGTAGTAGTAGTAGTAGCAGTAGTATTCTGCATAGATTTGTATGTTTAAATACTTTCCAGAAACAAAAAAGTGTAAATCTTATCACTTTCGTCAAAACAACTACTACAACTTTGATCACAACTACTATCACCACAAACTACCGAACAAAACTACTCAGCCAATGGGACCAATAATTGCACTGTCAACGAATGATGATAAAAGAGTAACCCTAAATATGTAACCATGTGTGTAGTGTTGGCAACCTAACCACGTATGTATGCATGTACGTGTGTGTGTGGTTGTAGTACGAACGAAGGAGACGAAGTT
Organism: Chionoecetes opilio; assembly: GCA_016584305.1. Taxonomy (NCBI): domain Eukaryota; kingdom Metazoa; phylum Arthropoda; class Malacostraca; order Decapoda; family Majidae; genus Chionoecetes; species Chionoecetes opilio. The sequence goes on from JACEEZ010025169.1 coordinate 121,642, forward strand.
GAAGAGGACCACTGAAGCGATACTATGATGGCATTAGTGTTGTAGCTATTATTTGTGTTATTTCGAGGAGAAGGAAGGAAGGGAAGGAAGGAAGGAAGAAAGAAGAAAGAAAAAGAAAGAAAGAAAGAAAGAAAGAAAGAAAGAAAGAAGGAAGGAAGGAAGGAAGGAAGGAAGGAAGGAAGGAAGGAAGGAAGGAAGGAAGGAGAAGGAGGAGGGAGAAACGACAGAGGTCACAAGAAGAAGTGTAGTGTCTTCGAAGCAAGCACACAACACATCACATTACAGTCCTATTTCAGCCTTTCCCGCGGCCTTCCTACACACACAGTCATGCACACAACCTTCACAAGCCCACCACGACAACCTGTACTCACCAACAACCTCCAAGCAGCCTGAAAACACGGAAAAAACACGACAAATCCAGCATCGTGAACGCCCCGCCACAATATAAACAAACACTGAGGCTTAAACTTAATGGAACGACAGTCGACTACCAATACTTTTCACCATTTCCTTCCTCTGCTTGTGTACGTGGCTGGTCTCAACCTTCCCCAAACCATATTTAAATGTCATAACTCTGATGTGGAAAGAGGCAACAGTAAAATTCACCGCTAAAATACCTGCAAAGTAAATTATGTTGGTTGGAAAATATTTTGTGCCCCGTTGGAAAGGCGGAATGCAGGCTTCACCGCAGGGCTTGATTATCCCATGTTGCTGTTTACATATTAATACGTCTTAATCCTCTGGCTTTTTGGAATAAATTATGCCGCCATATTGAGTCTGAGTTAATGAGAATGATTAATATGCATGGGCTGGCCGGGAAACGTCAGTGGCAACATGTCTTTCACAGAGAACGGCGAGG
>JACEEZ010025169.1:127500-140000 GCA_016584305.1 Chionoecetes opilio
AAACAATGCTGTTCAAATAGCATGTTTTTTTTTTTCTGAATATTCAATCCCTTAATTACAAAACATTTTCTTCATTAGTTACACATAGAAATTTTCTGCCTAATGGTTCCTTACGTAGTTATTCCTATGACAATCTTGATAAAACTTTCGAATAGACACTGAACAGATTACTATAATATCTGTAACGTTCGTAACATTCATGCATTTCTACAATCTGAATAAACATTTTCATTGAAGTGTATAAGATAAGCTACAATCCTAATTACACTTTGCAATAGATTTTCTTTTAACATTCCAATATAACCTTAACGACACTCCACCGTTGCCTTGATATAACATTTCAGACCAATACCGATAAGATAACAATAACTTTCCCGTTCACATGTACAGCAGCATCGATACAGAACTGTTCACGTGTACAGCAGCATCGATACAGAACTGTTCACATGTACAGCAGCATCGATACAGAACTCTTCACGTGTACAGCAGCATCGATACAGAACTGTCCACGTGTACAGCAGCATCGATACAGAACTATTCACATGTACAGCAGCATCGATACAGAACTGTCCACATGTACAGCAGCACCGATACAGAACTGTTCACATGTACAGCAGCATCGATACAGAACTGTCCACATGTACAGCAGCACCGATACAGAACTGTTCACATGTACAGCAGCATCGATACAGAACTGTTCACATGTACAGCAGCACCGATACAGAACTGTCCTGTACAGCACATCGATACAACTGACATGTACACGCACGATACAGAACTGTTCACATGTACAGCAGCATCGATACAGAACTGTTCACAGTGTACAGCAGCACGATACAGAACTGTTCACTGTACAGCAGCATCGATACAGAACTGTTCACGTGTACAGCAGCATCGATACAGAACTGTCCACATGTACAGCAGCATCGATACAGAACTGTTCACATGTACAGCAGCATCGATACAGAACTCTTCACATGTACAGCAGCATCGATACAGAACTGTTCACATGTACAGCAGCATCGATACAGAACTGTTCACATGTACAGCAGCATCGATACAGAACTCTTCACATGTACAGCAGCATCGATACAGAACTGTTCACATGTACAGCAGCATCGATACAGAACTGTTCACATGTACAGCAGCATCGATACAGAACTGTTCACATGTACAGCAGCATCGATACAGAACTGTTCACGTGTACAGCAGCATCGATACAGAACTGTTCACATGTACAGCAGCATCGATACAGAACTCTTCACATGTACAGCAGCATCGATACAGAACTCTTCACATGTACAGCAGCATCGATACAGAACTGTTCACATGTACAGCAGCATCGATACAGAACTGTTCACATGTACAGCAGCATCGATACAGAACTGTTCACATGTACAGCAGCATCGATACAGAACTGTTCACATGTACAGCAGCATCGATACAGAACTTTCACAGTGTACAGCAGCACCGATACAGAACTGTTCACATGTACAGCAGCATCGATACAGAACTGTTCACGTGTACAGCAGCATCGATACAGAACTGTTCACATGTACAGCAGCATCGATACAGAACTGTTCACATGTACAACAGCATCGATACAGAACTGTTCACATGTACAGCAGCATCGATACAGAACTGTTCACATGTACAGCAGCATCGATACAGAACTTTCACATGTACACAGCATCGATACAGAACTGCTTCACATGTACAGCAGCATCGATACAGAACTATTCACATGTACAGCAGCATCGATACAGAACTGTTCACATGTACAGCAGCATCGATACAGAACTGTTCACATGTACAGCAGCATCGATACAGAACTGTTCACATGTACAGCAGCATCGATACAGAACTATTCACATGTACAACAGCATCGATACAGAACTGTTCACATGTACAGCAGCATCGATACAGAACTATTCACATGTACAGCAGCATCGATACAGAACTGTTCACGTGTACAGCAGCATCGATACAGAACTGTTCACGTGTACAGCAGCATCGATACAGAACTGTTCACATGTACAGCAGCATCGATACAGAACTCGAACAGGCTGTATACTCCTGCAGCATCTCGGACACTTTCTACGACCATTCTACAAAAAGTCTGAGAGTATCATAAAACACCCTTGACGCCCACACCTTTGTATACATGTCCAGATTTTAGTGAAAGAAAAATATATTCTTTTGGATAATACTCCTTCAGTCCAACAATACATCTTTACAACGTCACTACAGCTTTCCCATATATCTTTACGGTACTTAATCTGTTCCTTTACAATCTAGATCAACTAGGAGGGTTTCAGGACATTTTTTCACAGCCTCGCTAAGCTAAGCCTTGTCCACTCGCTCTCACCAGGGTCTTCCGATGTCTCACGAAATAAGGAATCATTACCTCGACACTTTTGGAAAATTCTCCTGACCACTCATTGATAAGACAAATCAAGGGAGAATTGATAAGAGATTGAGATTGATTGATTTAATGCCAAAAAGTGGGAAATGTGCCAGACATCAGAGGTCATATGGCACTATGGCAAAGCATAATAAAGGGTCAGGGTTAGAGAGAAAGAGTGAAACGGTGAGGGAAGGGAAGAACGGAATGTCACAGCAGGATGGTTAGATCAGATGCAGGATGTGGATTTGTTGAGATTGAGATGAATGATAAAAGAGACGAGATTGAATTGAAGAGATAAATAAGTCATATCATATCAAACCCCAAACGCTTGTATGATCTCAAATAAGAAGAATTTTCCAATATATTCCAGCATCTGAAAAAACCTGTCTCGCCTTGAAAGCCAAAATAACGACAAAAAGATGAAATAAAATAGAAAATGCAGACGTGAAGATTTTACAAAATTATAAAATCTCTCGACTTTTTAAAATGTGATATGAAATATTTCTAAGACTTTTTTGTGAGCGCATGAAAGATCTTAGAGGGAATTATAACCATTACAAAAATTATGTCTAGACACATTTTTCATAGACTTGTGAAAGGCTTATTTCTTGACGGCATCATTATATTTCTTTCCTATGGACGCCTTTTGGGAGACATTGATCTAGTTATCATTTCTTTTCAGTCACGTAAAAGTAAAAAAAAAAAAAAAAAAAATCTACTTACCTATTTATCATTTCTTTTCAGGTCACGTAAAAGTTATATAAAAAAAAAAAAAAAAAAAAAAATAAATAAATCCTATTCGTCTCATTTTCCTCCTTATCATCACTATCAGTACCCTTATCATCATCATCATTATTCTTATCATTTTCCTCATCATGGTAATAATGACCCATAATAACAATAATCATTCCCTCAACATACTAATAAAGGTATAAAATTGCGTTACTTAATATTTCCTTTCCGACATTTCTTCCGAGACCCTTGATTGACCTTTCCGGGGCGCGGGTTAAGTGTTTCTTTTCTAGATACACCAAGATTAACACTCTCTCTCTCTCTCACTCTTTAAGTAAAAATGGACGATGTATGACAGAGTAAGAGTAAGAGAGAGAAAAAAGAGAGAGAGAGAGAGAGAAGAGAGAGAGAGAGAGAGAGAGAGAGAGAGAAAGAGAAAGAAAGAAAAAAAAAAAAAAAAAAAAAAAAAGAAAAAAAAAAGAGCGAAGTCGCAGATTTGCAAAACATTGAAGTGAAACTGTTCTTGGCTTTCCCATTCAGGCTTTCGAAACACCAGCTTTACTCTCTCTCTCTTTCTCTCCCCCTCTCTCTCTCTCTCTCTCTCTCTCTCTCTCCAGGTTGCCAATATTCTGTTGGTCCACTTTCTTCTCTCTCTCTCTCTCTCTTCTATTGTCTGAAATTTGTGATCTTCTCAGTTTCTCTTATCTTCTCTTATCTATTTACAACAATCATCTCCTTCTTTCTCTTCCCTTTCTTTCCTTCTTTCATTGCTTCCTTCATTCTCCTTCCTGTTATATTATCCTTCACCTCCTCACTCTCTTCTTCTCAATCCCTTACTCTCTTCGATCTTCATTACATCCTGTCTCTTCTCTCTCTCTCTCTCTCTCTCTCTCTCTCCCCCTTTCTCTCTCTCTCTCTCTCTTGTGTATTAGGAAAATGGCAACTTGTGAGACTTAGAGCAGCTTTACCTAGACTTAAGGCCACGCTAAGTTGATTTGATTACGTGTGTGTGTGTGTGTGTGTGTGTGTGTGTGTGTGTGTGTGTGTGTGTGTGTGTGTGTGTGTGTGTGTGTGTGTGTGTGTGTGTGTGTGTGTGTGTGTGTGTGTGTTTGTTTGTGTGTGTGTGAGTGAATCTACGTGGAGATGTTGGTGGTCTCTCTCTCTCTCTCTCTCTCTCACACACTCTTTCATTATCATCGTAATTAATTCACGTCTATAATGACTCGTCAGCCATTCATTACTCTTGTCGTCCTTAATTTAGGAACTTTTTTTTTCCTGTCGTCTGATTTTTGTTACTCGTGTTGAATGAAACTATTTTTTGTCTTCATAATATCTGACTGGCAATGAGATTCTGGTGATTCTCTCTCTCTCTCTCTCTAATGTTCCTCCTTGCAACTTCTCTTCCTCCTTTTTCTCTTCTCTCATACTTCTCCTTTTTCCATCTAATACTCTCTCTCTCTCTCTTCTCTCTCTCTCTCTAATGTTCCTCCTTGCAACTTCTCTTCCTCCTTTTTCTCTTCTCATACTTCTCCTTTTTCCATATAATACTCTCTCTCTCTCTCTCTCTCTCTCTCTCTCTCTCTCTCTTCTCTCTCATCTCTCTCTCTATCTTAAACACTCAAAAAAAAGTATTTATCTAAAAAAAAAAAAATGGCTTGTTTCTTAATGTGATTTTTTTCCAATTTTTTTCATCTATCTTTTCTTGACCTTATTTTATTTCCTATCTAGCACCTCAGTTTTTTTTTTCTATCTCTAAGTTAACTAAAGCAAAGAGCGAAAAATATAGATTTTTCCCCCTGAACTTTGACTTCCAAACGGCTTTTTGTTTTTTTTATAATCTTTTTCCACTTTTTTTTTCCTTCAAAGAATACAGAGGATTATTTTTTCGGTACATTTGGCACATAAGTAATTTTTTCCCCTTCTTTGTATCACTCTAGGTCATTTTTCCCCTCAAGAGAAACACTGATTTTTCCCCTCTTTGTAACTTTTCTTTAATCACTAGGTATTTTTTTCCCCTCAAGATAAACAATTATTTTTTCCCCTCTTTGTAACTTTTCTTTGTCATTCTAGTCATTTTTCCGATCAAGAGAAACTGATTTTTTCCCCCCTTTGTAACTGTTCTTTAAATCACTCTAGGTATTTTTTCCCCTCAAGAGAAAACTGATTTTTCCCCTCTTTGTAACTTTTCTTTGTCATTCTAGTAAATTTCCCCCTCTAGAGAAACCATGATTATTTCCCCTCTTGTATTAGTAATTCAAGAGAACATGATTTTCCCTTTGTAATGTTCTTAAATCATTAGTATTTTTCCCCTCAAGAGAAACAATGATTTTTTCCCCTCTTTGTAACTGTTCATTAGGATATTTTCTGCTCTAATTATTTTTCCCCTCAAAAGAAACAATGATTTTTCCCCTCTTTGTAACTTCATTAGGATATTTTCTGCTCTAATTATTTTTCCCCTCAAAAGAAACAATTATTTTTTCCCCTCTTTGTAACTGTTCATTAGGGTATTTTCTGCTCAAAGTATTTTCCCCTCTAGAGAAACATAAAAAAAATTCCCCTCTTTGTAACTTCATTAGGGTATTTTCTGCTCTTAAGTATTTTTCCCCTCTAGAGAAACATAAAATTTTACCTTTTCAACATGTAAGAAATAGGATGGTTTTTTTCTGTCCTCTCGTCATCCAAGAAAACTAAAAAACTAGTCAATATTTTTCTGCTACTAGTCTATTACTTCACGAATAATTTTACCCTGTTCCTTTTCTTGAAGACAAATATTTCTTTTCCTTTAATCAAATATCGACATTATTTTCAACTTCCATAAAATTTTCAACATATGGTAATTTTCTTTTCTTCTTCATTTACTCAAATAAAACTACATATATATTTCTAGTACCAAATATATGGTTTATATATCTAATACTTACTTTTCCTTCACGTATTATCTTTAATTTCTTTAATTTTCTTTCTTTCTTTCTTTCACTTTCATTTCAATATCTTACTCTCACTTACTCTCTTACTTTTTCCTTTCACGTATTTTCATAATTAATTTGTTGTACTTTTTTCTCAACACAAAGACTCTTCCTCCTCCTCCTCCTCCTCCTCCTCCTCCTCCTCCTCTTCTTCTTCCTCCTCTCCTTCCTCTTCCTCCTCCTCCTCCTCCTCCTCTTCTTCTTCCTCCTCCTCCTCCTCCTCCTCCTCCTCCTCCTCTTCCTCCTCCAACACTTTCCACAACACTCAACACACACTTAGTTTTTCCTCCTTGTGTTGTGTCTTCCTTGTGTGTCTTCCTTGTATCTTCCTTGTGTCTTCCTTGTATCTTCCTTGTATCTTCCTTGTTTTTCTTCCTTGTATCTTCCTTGTTTTCTTCCTTGTGTTCTTCCTTGTTTTCTTCCTTGTATCTTCCTTGTTTCTTCCTTATTTCTTCCTTAGTGTCTTCCTTGTGTCTCCTTGTATCTTCCTTGTTTGTCTTCCTTGTATCTTCCTTATTTTTCTTCCTTATGTCTTCCTGTGTCTCCCTTGTGTCTTCCATGCATCTTCCTTGTGTCTTCCTTGTATCTTCCTTGAGTCTTCCTTATTTTTCTTCCTTATGTCTTCCTGTGTCTTCCTGTGTCTTCCATGTATTTCCCTTGTATCTTCCTTATTTCTTCCTTGTGTCTTCCTTATGTCTTCCTTCTGTCTTCCTTGTATCTTCCTTGAGTCTTCCTTATTTTTCTTCCTTGTGTCTTCCTTATGTCTTCCTGTCCTCCTAGTGCTGGCTCAATGGCTTGTATCTCTCAGCCATCACCTCTACACCACCTCAAACACGACTACTAATGGCTAGTTCCTCCTTCACACACAGCACACAACAATGGCAGTTTTCATCTTATCTATAGGCAAACAGAAACACTATTGGCATATCTACCTATCTGTTATATACCCATAATCTTTTTTTAGGGGGGCATTAAAATCCTCTCGACGACAACAACAACAACAATGACACCAACAACGACAACAGCAAATATAAATCAAGCAGTTCTGCCTCCTCTTCCCTCCTAACTACACGTCAAGGTTAGCCAGCCTGTCTGTATTAGTTATTGAGTTAGTTATTAATACATATCTGGCTGAGCTAAATAAATGTATAAATGTATCCTACACATATGAATACATTAGCTGGCCACATAGCAAAGGCATTCCTGGAGACACCTGGATTAGTGGCTCATACATACATATACATACATACATATACATACATACATATACATACATACATATACATACATTCATACATACATATACATACACTTAAATACACATTACATACATACATTTTATACATATACATACATACATTTAAAAATACATTCATACATACACATATATACATTCATACATACACATACATAAATTTATAAATACATTCATATATACATTTGGGGAGGCGGTAGCGGAGTGGTTAGCGTCTCCGACTGGCGTTCTCGGTGACCCGAGTTCGATCCCCGAAGAAACCCAAAACCTTTCTGCACCGTCGAGTGGCCTAAGAACACCCACATGCCCTGCCTATCAACTCTACCTTCGATTGTGAGTGCATTGGAGGACACAGGGGGGCGGCATGAGCCTCTAATCACAGGCGTCACTATAACAATCCTGCCTGCGCCACCACGGACCAACAACCATCAGAGCCCTCAAGTGAACCTCCAGAGCCTGCCATCCGAGCCCTGGGTCACCACTGCCTACAGGCGCTATAGGCACAAATGAAAAAAAAAAAAAAAATGAAAAAAAACACATATACATACATTAATACATACACCTTCATACATAGTCCAGGTGTTTCCAGGCGCCCCCCTAGTTATGCCATAGTTATACATGACACCTACTATACATACCCAATAATGTATTAGCGCATGTCTCCCCGTTTATCAAGTACACACCGCGTTGTATTGATAGACACACACCTGGTGGCTCTAAGGCGGCACACACACACACACACACACACCACACACACACCACACACACACACACACACACACACACACCACACACACAACTAAAAAAAAAAAAAAAAACCCACATACATACACAAACACACTCAAAACAAACAAAAAATCCACCCTAAAAAAAAAAAAAAAAACACCCACATACATACACACATACACACTCAAAACAAACAAACACCCCCCCCCAAAAAAAAAAAAAAAACACATACATACACACACACACACATACATACAGAAAAAAAAACGCATACCAAAAACACACACACACACACACACATACAGTACACACACACACACACACATCTCTGAGCTCCTTTTCCCTTCATACTTCCCTCCCTTAACCTTCAAACTCTCGCGGAATCTCGTCAATTCCCGCGCTTTTCGAGACCCACTTTCCTCTGACCTTCACAGCTCTTTAAAAAAAAAAAAAAAAAAAAAAAAAAAAAAAAAAAATAACGTAATGTTTTCTTCCCAAACACTATATTTTTTTTCTGGCAACTGTTAAATGTCACAAGACAAAAAGATTTATTATATAACTTTTTGGGATATGTAGAATAGCTGTGTGTGTGTGTGTGTGTGTGTGTGTGTGTGTGTGTGTGTGTGTCTGTGTGTGTGTGTGTGTATGTGTGGTGTGTGGTGTTTGTGTGTGTGGTGTGTGTGTGTTGGTGTGTGTGTGTGTGTGTGTGTGTGTGTGTGTGTGTGTGTGTGTGTGTGTGTGTGTGTGTGTGTGTGTGGTGTGTGTGTGTGTGTGTGTGTGTGTGGTGTGTGTGTGTGTGTGTGTGTGTGTGGTGTTGTGGTGTGGTGTGTGTGTGTGTGTGTGTGTGTGTGTGTGTGTGTGTGTGTGTGTGTGTGTGTGTGTGTGTGTGTGTGGTGTGTGTGTGTGTGTGTGTGTGTGTGTGTGTGTGTGTGTGTGTGTGTGTGTGTGTTTCAGTAATCTCGTTATTTGTATGGTTATTAGAATTACCGTGAACAATATTTGACATGGAACAAGTTGGGTCATGTTATTTTCACGGATTAAAATAATAAAAAATAAATATGTACCATTTTGTGTCGTTACAGCGTTGCCACGTCTACCTTGCCTCCCGCGCTCACCTGGCATCACTGTATCATTCCTAAACTAATTTTTCTACACTGACAGAAATTACAACATCGCATTAGTGGGATTTTAGAACATTTTTATTTTTTTCCTCATTTTACTTTTTTCCTCTTAATTATTTCCCTCATTTTATTTTTTTCCTCATTAATTTTTCCTCATTTTATTTTTTTCCTCATTAATTTTCCTCATTTTATTTTTTTCCTCTTCATTATTTCCCTCATTTTATTTTTTTCCTCTTCATTATTTCCCTCATTTTATTTTTTTCCTCGTTATTTTTCCTCCTTTTATTTTTTTCCTCATTAATTTTTCCTCATTTTATTTTTTTCCTCATTAATTTTTCATTTTATTTTTTTCCTCATTAATTTTTCCTCATTTTAATTTTTTCCTCCCATTAATTTTTCATTTTAATTTTTTCCTCTTAATTATTTCCCTCATTATTTTCACTCATTTTACTTTTTTCCTCATCACCTATTTTCCCATCAAACATTTTTTCTCTATTTTGCTGATGTGTTCTTTTCTTGCTATCACTTGTTCCCTCTTCTTTCATTCCTACTTTCCTTCTTTCATTCCTACTTTCCCTTGCATTCCTACTTTCCCTTTAATTCCTACTTTCCTTCTTTCATTTCAACTTTCCTTCTTTCATTTCCTACTTTCCTTCTTTCATTCCTACTTTCCTTCTTTCATTCCTACTTTCCTTCTTTCATTCCTACTTTCCTTCTTTCATTCCTACTTTCATTCTTTCCTTCATTTCTACTTGCCTTCTCTAATCTTCACACCCACAGGAGGAAGACAAGTTAATTAACACACCCCGTCACACACTCACACACACACACACACACACACACACACACACCACACACACAGACGCGGCCGCCATCTAAAACATCATTTTCTCCTTAAATATTAAATCAACATTGATATAAAACATTGACTAACATCATGTGCGTGGTTTATGGCTATGTACACATTATTTTAACATACATACATACATACATACATACATTACATACATACATACAGTCTTACGTCAATGCATACATACACACATACATACATAAGATATTCCTGTACGTACACACAGCTTAGTAAAGTATACATGTGTGCACCGCTAGATGTATACATGATTATCTATGTGTATGTATGTGTGTATGTATGTATGTACGTGTTTGTGTGCGTTTTATGTTCATGTTATGTTAGAATTTTATTGTTTGTTCTAATATAAATATGAATTTCGATATATATATTTTGTTCTGTAATGATTTTTTTTTTCTCTCTCTCTCTCTCTCTCTCTACAACACTGTCTCTCTCTCTCTCTTTCTCTCTCTTTACAACACTGTCTCTATCTCCGCTATTTCAGTTGATGTTGACCTGTGGGAGAAAAGAGATAGCTCACATTAACCTCTCTCTCTCTCTCACACACACACACACACACACACACCACTAATACACACACATATATATAAATAGAGACAGTTAGAGAGGCTTTGTACTAGACTAAGTGCCATAAAACTGTACATTTATATAACTGATCCTGGAATGTCATCGCAATTTTTTTTCACACATATAAATAACAATAAAAAAAAAAAAAAAAAAAAAAAAAATCTCCATCCACTTCAAATTTTGAGTTGATTTTGATTTTGGGTTGATTTTGATTGAGTCGATTGAAAATTTTGAGTTGAAAAATGAATATGCCACAAATCTAGATCTTCATTTCATCGTCAAAATAATTCATTCCTGCTGCCTAGGTAACAATGATGATGATCCAAACAATAATAATAATAATAATAATAATAACAATAGTATTAATAAAATAAATAATCTTAAAACTATAACAACAATAATAATAACAAATTCTAGTAACACCAAATAAAGCACTAAGGAAAATTAACAATAACAGAGACAAACACACACACACTTACACGGCCATTAACAAATAAATGCTGGATCACATTTAGTAGATGGGTGAAGAGACAGAAATGTTTTTTTATATAGAGATAGATATAGAGAGATAGATAGAGAAAGATATAGATAGATAGATAGAAAGATAAATAGAGAGATAGATAGAGAGATAGAGATAAATAGACAGACAAGAGATAGATAGAGATAGATATATAGATATAGATAGACAGAGAGATATAGATAGACAGAGATAGACAGAGAGATATAGATAGACAGAGATAGAGAGATAGATAGATAGACAGAGAGATATAGATAGACAGAGATAGACAGAGAGAGATATAGATAGACAGAGATAGACAGAGATAGACAGAGATATAGATAGACAGAGAGATATAGATAGACAGAGATAGACAGAGAGATATAGATAGACGAGAGAATATAGATAGACAGAGAAGAAGAGAGATATAGATAGACAGAGATAGACAGAGAGAGATATAGATAGACAGAGATATAGAGAGAGATATAGATAGACAGAGATATAGATAGACAGAGAGATAGAGAGATATAGATAGACAGAGAGATAGAGAGAGATATAGATAGACAGAGAGATAGAGAGAGATAGAGATAGACAGAGAAAGTAAAAATAAAGATAGATAAAGAGAAAAAAATACAGATGAGAATATTTACTGCTAAAACAGAGAGAGAGAGAGAGAGAGAGAGAGAGAGAGAGAGAGAGAGAGAGAGAGAGAGAGAAGAGAGAGAGAGAGAGAGAGAGAGAGAGAGAGAGAGAGAGAGAGAGAGAGAGAGAGAGAGATACTGCAGACACTACCCAAACATAACACACTAATTATAAGATAACAGAACAAATAACATGAATAACAAATATGATAACAGAGAGAGAGAGAGAGAGAGAGAGAGAGAGAGAGAGAGAGAGAGAGAGAGAGAGAGAGAGAGAGAGAGAGAGAGAGAGAGAGAGAGAGAGAGAGAGAGAGAGAGAGAGAGAGAGAGAGAGAGAGAGAGAGAGAGAGAGAGAGAGAGAGAGAAAAAAAAAATTGAAGAAAGTTTGTAATGTAAAATTTTCTCGTTCTCACTTTTTTTCATCTGCCACATAATATTTTTTTTTCTTCGAGAATTTTAAGTTAAAGAAACAAAGTCAATGTTTGAACAATGAATGAACAAAGAGAACAAATAAAAGAAGTCGCTTGTTTGTTTTAAGTCGAGAGAATAATAGAGTGAATTTGTGATGCATTTTCTGTTCATTCTTTTCTTAATAATTTCTGTATTGTAATTATTTTTTTTGGGTTCGTTTAATTTTGATTTGAAAATGACGAAAAAAATTGAAAACTGACGTAAAAAAAATGTGCGTAAAAAGTAGGAATAAGGAATTTTTTGTCTA
>JACEEZ010025169.1:145000-185000 GCA_016584305.1 Chionoecetes opilio
ACCCATCACTTATCTATCTATTACCATACTTATCACTATTTACCCATCTATCTATCTATTTACCCATCACTTTATCTATCTATTTACCCATCACTTTATCTATCTATTTACCCATCACTTTATCTATCTATTTACCCATCACTTTATCTATCTATCTATTTACCCATCACTTTATCTATCTATTTACCCATCACTTTATCTATCTATTACCATCACTTTATCTATCTATTACCCATCACTTACTATCTATTATTTTCCCATCACTTTATCTATCTATTTACCATCACTTATGCATTCATTACCATCACTTTTCTATCTATTACCTCACTTATCTATCTATCTATATTTTCCCATATCAATTAGACTGTTCATTTCCAACCATTCTATTTATCATTTCTATATTTCCATGTCAAACCTATGGGCATGTCTGTCTGTCTGTCTGTCTGTCTGTGTGTTTGTCTGGATGTCTGTCAGTTTGTCTGTCTGTCTGTCTGTTCTGTTCTATCTGTCTGTCTGTCTGTCTGTCTGTCTGTCTGTATGTCTGCCTTCCTGCTGTCTGTCTGTCTGTCTGTCTGTCTGTCTTTGCTGTCTGTCTATCTGACTGTCTGCCTTCCTGTCTGTTTGTGTCTGTCTGTTCTGTCTGTCTGTCTGTCTGTCTGTCTGTCTGTCTGTCTGTCTGTCTGTCTGTCTGCCTTCCTGATGTCTGTCTGTCTGTCTGTCTGTCTGCCTTCCTGTCTGTTTGTCTGTCTGTGTCTGCCTGCCTGCCTGCCTGCCTGCCTGCCTGTCTGTCTGTCTGTCTGCCTTCCTGCTGTCTGTCTGTCTGTCTGTCTGTCTGTATGTCTGCCTTCCTGCTGTCTGTCTGTATGTCTGCCTTCCTGCTATCTGTCTGTCTGTCTGTCTGTCTGTCTGTCTGCCTTCCTGCTGTCTGTCTGTCTGTCTGTCTGTCTGTCTGCCTTCCTGTCTGTCTGTCTGTCTGTCTGTCTGTGTCTGACTGCCTGCCTGTCTGTCTGTCTGTCTGTCTGTCTGTCTGTCTGTCTGTCTGTCTGTCTGTCTGTCTGTCTGTCTGTCTGTCTTTCTGTCTTCTGTTTGTCTGTCTGTCTGTCTGTCTGTCTGTATGTCACTGTACAAATCCTACTATTTACCCATCTATTCATCCGTATTAATTCTGTTTCAAAGCAATAACCAATACACTACTTTATCTATACGGCCCGTTATGAATCAGCGCGCACTCCAAACAGTCAATCAATTCATGTATTTCTACGTATTTATCATGTTGGCAGAGTGGTTGGGGAGCGCAGCAAAGGCAGTGACCCGTGCTTCGATCCCCGCCAGCCTCGATTCTGTGTTAAGTGCCGTCGATTGAATTTTTTTTTTTTATCTAGTCGTCCCATAAATTTCCTAGTTTTTTTTTTTTACAATTTATGAGAGTTTGTACGTGTTTAATTTTACTGGAAATGGCAGAGGGGGGGGGGGGGAGAGAGAGAGAGAGAGAGAGAGAGAGAGAGAGAGAGAGAGAGAGAGAGAGAGAGAGGAAGAGAGAGAGAGAGAGAGAGAGAGAGAGAGAGAGAGAGAGGAATGACAGAATGGATAAGGTAAAAATTAAAGAAAGGAAGGAAGGAAAGAAGGAAGGAAGGAAGGAAGGAAGATGGAAAAATGAGTAAAAAGGAGAAAAGAAGAGGAATGAAATAAAGAAAAAGTGAGAGAAAAAGAGAGAGAGAAGTGAGAAAGAAAAAAAAGAAAGAAAAAGCGAGAAAAAAAAGAAGAGAAAAGAAAGAGAAAAGAGGAAAAAGAGAAAATAAAGAAAAAAGAGAAAAGAGAGAATAGAGAAAGAGAAAGAGAAAAGAGAGAAAGAGAGAGAGAGAGAAAGAGACAGACAGACAGAAACAAATACTGCCAGTTCTCAAAATTCCAAAAAACTTGCGAAAATAAAAATTCACATTCCACAAATAATGAAATACTTATCCCAGAAATTCCAGTAATATAATAATTCCTGACAACATATTTGTAGTTCAATTTTGCCTCGCCTCGTCTAGTAAAATTTCGCTGTAAAGTCAAGGTTTTAATATTCATCTGAGTATCGCCGTATATTTCATGCCTTCAGGAGCCAAATTTATTACCGTAAAATTGGTGCGTCCTTCCCCCTTGACGGCCAGCAGCGCACTGAGGCATTGGACATACTGACACGGAATATATAAGGATGAAAAGCTAAAGTAAAAATATGAACTAGGAATTTCTTAACCCTGAGGCAGATAATAATAATAATAATAATAATAATAATAATAATAATAATAATAATAATAACAATAATAATAATAATAATAATAATAATAATAATAATAATAATAATAACAATAATAATAATAATAATGACAATAATAATAATAATAATGAAAATAATAATAGTTTCGTGACCTTATAGCAGATAATAATAATAATAATAATAACAACAATAATAATGATAATAATGATAGTAGTAGTAGTAGTAGTAGTAGTAGAAGTAGTAGTACTAGCAGTAGTGGTAGTAGTAGTAGTGGTAGTAGAAGTGGTAGTACTAGTAGTAGTGGTAGTAGTAGTAGTGGTAGTAGAAGTAGTAGGAGGAGAGAAGAAATAGTAGTAGTCGTAGTGGTGGTAGTAGTAGTAGTAATATTATTAATATTATTATTATTATTAGTAGTAGTAGTAGTAGTAATAATAATAATAGTAATAGTAGTAGTAGTAGTAGTAGTAGTAGTAGTAGTAGTAGTCACTCAGCATTTAAAGGAAACAAAACATGGCCGCCACGCTGTCCCGCCGCGCCCGAGGAATATATGAATTATCTATATCAATTATAATTATCTTCTATTTTATCTTAATTCCCACCAAGCATCAATTCCCTCCTTCTAAAATACATGAGATACCCTTGACTGTCTCTCTCTCTCTCTCTAATCTGTCTACTTACTTTGATTCTCTCTCTTGTAAAGGACCTAACCTATACTAAGGAACTATTCTCTCTCTCTCTCTCTCTCTCTCTTAACCACACACAGAAGGAAGTTTTTATTTATGTATAGAATAATCAGAACGTGTGTGTGTGTGTGTACGTGTGTGTGTGTGTGTGTGTACGTGTGTGTGTGTGTGTGTGTATTGACGCCCACACACAGCTCAGAGGTTTTGAAGTGTGAAGCGCGGATGTACACACACACACACACACACACACACACACACACACAAACACACACACACAGTTACGTTATTTCCATCATCATCTCTCTCTCTCTCTCTCTCTCTCTCTCTCTCTCTCTCTCCTTCCTTTATTTTCTCATCACATATTTTTTTTTTTTTGCTTTATTTACATCTAATCCTATTTCATCCTATAACCTCCTATCATGACCCCCTCCCCCCTATCATGACCCCCTCCCCCTATCATGACCCCCTCCCCCTATCATGACCCCCTCCCCCTATCATGACCCCCTCCCCCCCATCACATCACACCTGGTTTCCCTCATTTCCCATTTCCCGCCCAATCACTTTCTCATTACACCCTATCAGCTCCTATCATAATTCCCCCCCCTCGTGTGTTGGGGGGAGGGGGGATGTGATCTGGGTCTAATATTGCTCTCTCTCTCTCTCTCTCTCTCTCTTTCTCTCTCTAACACAAGGATACACATATGAGCACTGCGGCATTGCTCCATTACATCGGACACACACACACACACACACTCTCTCTCTCTCTGTCTCTCTAACACAAGGATACACACATACACACACACACACACTCTCTCTGTCTCTCTAACACAAGGATACACATATGAGCACTGCGGCATTGCTCCATTACATCGGAAACACACACACACTCTCTCTCTCTCTCTCTCTCTCTCTCTCTCTCTCTCTCTCTCTCTCTCTCTCTCTCTCTCTCTCTCTAATATCTTTTCTCTCCATTTCCTTGAACTTTCCCTCCACTCAGTTCCTATCTTTATTCCTTCCCATTATTTTCTCTATCGCATTCCTCCTTTATCTTCCCATTACTTCGTTTCTTTCCTTCCTCTCAACTCTCATTCCCTATCTATTTCCCTTATATTTTCCAGTCTTATCTTTCTACCTATTTTCCTTCCTTTTCTAGTAACCCATTTTCATCCCTCATCTATTTCTTCCTAGCACGTCTTTCTAGCTAACTATTTACTCCTAACACGTCTTTCTAGCTAACTATTTATTCCTAACACGCCTTTCTAGCTAACTATTTACTCCTAACACGTCTTTCTAGCTAACTATTTACTCCTAACACGTCTTTCTAGCTAACTATTTACTCCTAACACGTCTTTCTAGCTAACTATTTACTCCTAACACGTCTTTCTAGCTAACTATTTATTCCTAACACATCTTTCTAGCTAACTATTTACTCCTAACACGTCTTTCTAGCTAACTATTTACTCCTAACACGTCTTTCTAGCTAACTATTTACTCCTAACACGTCTTTCTAGCTAACTATTTATTCCTAACACGTCTTTCTAGCTAACTATTTACTCCTAACACGTCTTTCTAGCTAACTATTTACTCCTAACACGTCTTTCTAGCTAACTATTTACTCCTAACACGTCTTTCTAGCTAACTATTTACTCCTAACACGTCTTTCTAGCTAACTATTTATTCCTAACGTCTTTCTAGCTAACTATTTATTCCTAACACGTCTTTCTAGCTAACTATTTACTCCTAACACGTCTTTCTAGCTAACTATTTATTCCTAACACGTCTTTCTAGCTAACTATTTACTCCTAACACGTCTTTCTAGCTAACTATTTATTCCTAACACGTCTTTCTAGCTAACTATTTACTCCTAACACGTCTTTCTAGCTAACTATTTATTCCTAACACGTCTTTCTAGCTAACTATTTACTCCTAACACGTCTTTCTAGCTAACTATTTACTCCTAACACGTCTTTCTAGCTAACTATTTACTCCTAACACGTCTTTCTAGCTAACTATTTATTCCTAACACGTCTTTCTAGCTAACTATTTACTCCTAACACGTCTTTCTAGCTAACTATTTACTCCTAACACGTCTTTCTAGCTAACTATTTACTCCTAACACGTCTTTCTAGCTAACTATTTACTCTAACACGTCTTTCTAGCTAACTATTTATTCCTAACGTCTTTCTAGCTAACTATTTATTCCTAACACGTCTTTCTAGCTAACTATTTACTCCTAACACGTCTTTCTAGCTAACTATTTATTCCTAACACGTCTTTCTAGCTAACTATTTACTCCTAACACGTCTTTCTAGCTAACTATTTATTCCTAACACGTCTTTCTAGCTAACTATTTACTCCTAACACGTCTTTCTAGCTAACTATTTATTCCTAACACGTCTTTCTAGCTAACTATTTACTCCTAACACGTCTTTCTAGCTAACTATTTACTCCTAACACGTCTTTCTAGCTAACTATTTCCTTCCTAACACGTCTTTCTAGCTAACTATTTATTCCTAACACGTCTTTCTAGCTAACTATTTATTCCTAACACGTCTTTCTAGCTAACTATTTATTCCTAACACGTCTTTCTAGCTAACTATTTCCTTCCTAACACGTCTTTCTAGCTAACTATTTATTCCTAACACGTCTTTCTAGCTAACTATTTCCTTCCTAACACGTCTTTCTAGCTAACTATTTATTCCTAACACGTCTTTCTAGCTAACTATTTATTCCTAACACGTCTTTCTAGCTAACTATTTATTCCTAACACGTCTTTCTAGCTAACTATTTATTCCTAACACGTCTTTCTAGCTAACTATTTACTCCTAACACGTCTTTCTAGCTAACTATTTATTCCTAACACGTCTTTCTAGCTAACTATTTATTCCTAACACGTCTTTCTAGCAAACTATTTCCTTCCTAACACGTCTTTCTAGCTAACTATTTATTCCTAACACGTCTTTCTAGCTAACTATCTAAACGTTCTCCCTTTTTTCTTCCTCATTTCTTTCTAGCTGACTAAATATTCTCCCTATTCCACCTCCTCTTCCTCTCCCTCCCTCCTCCCTATCTCCTATCTCCTATCTCCCACCTCCCTTTCCTCTCCCTCCCTCCTATTCTCCTATCCTATTTCATTCTATCCTATTCCTTCTCCTATCTTATCCTATTCCCCTCCCTTTCCCCCCATCACCCAGGGGCGCGGCGGGGGGCACGGGGGCGGCGCTCACAATCCACCTGGGTACATGCACCTAATGAGTCCTGCTAGGGGGCTTTCGGGTGACCTCGATTCGAAGCTCCTCTTTCTGGGCGTGGTAGGAGCCGTCTGCTGGGGGAGGAGGGGCGTGTGGGGCGTGGAGGCTGCCTGCGTGGGGTGCTGGTGGTGCTGGGGGTATTGCTGATGGGGTAGGTTCTCAGTGTGCCCCCCCAGTAATCCCCCCGTCATTGGGTCCTCGCTAAGTACAGTCTCCATGTACAGAGGTGTGATTTGGCGTCGGTAGCTTGCTTGTAAGGATGAAGCCACGTCCCCCGGGGTAGCCTGGGGGGCCTGGGAGGGTTGTAGCAGGTGTTGTTGGCTGCTGGTGACACTGGGGGGATGTGGGGAGAGAGAGGGGGTGATAACATGGGGCTGGGGGGATGTGGGGAGAGAGAGGGGGTGATAACATGGGGCTGGGGGTTTGTGGGGAGAGAGAGGGGGTAATAACATGGGGCTGGGGGTTTGTGGGGAGAGAGAGGGGGTGATAACATGGGGCTGGGGGGATGTGGGGAGAGAGGGGGTGATAACATGGGGTAAGGGGATGTGGGGGAGAGAGAGGGGTGATAACATGGGGCTGGGGGTTTGTGGGGAGAGAGAGAGGGTGATAACATGGGGCTGGGGGTTTGTGGGGAGAGAGAGGAGGTGATAACATGGGGCTGGGGGGTTGTGGGGAGAGAGAGGGGGTGATAACATGGGGCTGGGGGGATGTGGGGAGAGAGAGGGGTGATAACATAGGGCTGGGGGGATGTGGGGAGAGAGGGGGTGATAAAATAGGGCTGGGGGGATGTGGGGAGAGAGAGGGGGTGATAAAATAGGGCTGGGGGTTTGTGGGGAGAGAGAGGGGGTGATAACATGGGGCTGGGGGGATGTGGGGAGAGAGAGGGGGTGATAACATGGGGCTGGGGGGATGTGGGGAGAGAGAGGGGGTGATAACATGGGGCTGGGGGGATGTGGGGAGAGAGAGGGGGTGATAACATGGGGCTGGGGGGATGTGGGGAGAGAGAGGGGGTGATAACATGGGGCTGAGGGGATGTGGGGAGAGAGAGGGGGTGATAACATGGGGCTGGGGGGATGTGGGGAGAGAGAGGGGGTGATAAAATAGGGCTGGGGTGATGTGGAGTGATACGAGGAGCTTTAACGACCGGAGGGTTGTTAAGGCGGCTCTGAGGCGGCTAATAGTCCACCCCTCGTTATGGTCGTCACGTGAGGCTGTTAGACTCTTTTAACAACCATAAGAACATAAGAAAATAAGGAAGCTACAAGAGGCCGTGAGACCTACACGAGGTAGTTCCTGTTAACTCACTATATCAAGTCATCTAAAATTGACGTATAGATGCAATGACTAGAGTTAATACCACGTTGTACACTGAACAATAATTCAACATTCAACAACACTGTCCAAGCTAACAATCATTAACAATCACTAAACAATCATTCAATCACCTTACCAATACACTGACGATCTCAATAACAAGATGAGAGGAAATGAAAATGAAAAGGAATCAAGAAAGAAAATCCAAGAATCAAGAAAATCCAAGAATCAAGAAAATCCAAGAATCAAGAAAGAAAATCCAAGAATCAGACAGAAAATCCAAGAATCAAGACAGAAAATCCAAGAATCAAGACAGAAAATCCAAGAATCAAGAAAGTAAATCAATAAAAAAAAAAAATCAGAGGCATCAAAAGGTTCAAGTTTGCTTTCTCGACTTTGCTTCACCTGACATGCAGCTTTTAGTAGGATTAAGAGTTGAGTTAAGAGTTGAGTTAAGAGTTGAGTTAAGAGTTGAGTTAAGAGTTGAGTTAAGAGTTGAGTTAAGAGTTGAGTTAAGAGTTGAGTTAAGAGTTGAGTTAAGAGTTGAGTTAAGAGTTGAGTTAAGAGTTAGTAAGTTAGTAAGTTAGTAAGTTAGTAGGAGTAAGAGTTAGTAAAGAGGGAAATACTAACTTGAGGATGGTTGGGTAAGGCAAGGTGAAGGAAGGGAAATAGAGGAAGGGGAAACAGGGGGAGGGGAAGGGGAGCAAGGGAAGGGGAGACAGGGGAAGGGGAGACAGGGGAAGGGGAAATAGGGGAAGGGGAGACAGGGGAAGGGGAAACAGGGGAAGGGGAGACAGGGGAAGGGGAGACAGGGGAAGGGGAAACAGGGGAAGGGGAGACAGGGGAAGGGGAAACAGGGGAAGGGGAACAGGGTAGGGGAAATAGGGGAAGGGGAAACAGGGGAAGGGGAAATAGGGGAAGGGGAAACAGGGGAAGGGGAGACAGGGTAGGGGAAATAGGGGAAGGGGAAACAGGGGAAGGGGAGACAGGGGAAGGGGAAATAGGGGAAGGGGAAACAGGGGAAGGGGAAATAGGGGAAGGGGAAACAGGGGAAGGGGAGACAGGGGAAGGGGGAGACATGGGAAGGGGAAATAGGGGAAGGGGAAACAGGGGAAGGGGAGACAGGGGAAGGGGAAATAGGGGAAGGGGAAACAGGGGAAGGGGAGACAGGGGAAGGGGAAGCAGGGGAAGGGGGAAATAGGGGAAGGGGAAACAGGGGAAGGGGAAATAGGGGAAGGGGAAACAGGGGGAAGGGGAGACAGGGGAAGGGGAGACAGGGGAAGGGGAGACAGGGGAAGGAGAGGACAGGGGAAGGGGAGACAGGGGAAGGGGAGACAGGGGAAGGGGAAACAAGGGAAGGGGAAACAGGGGAAGGGGAGACAGGGGAGGAAGGGGAAAGGGGAAGGGAGGGAACAGGGGAAGGGAGAAGGGGAAGGGAGACAGGGGAAGGGGAGACAGGGGAAGGGGAGACAGGGGAAGGGAGAGACAGGGGAAGGGGAGACAGGGGAAGGGGAAACAGGGGAAGGGGAAACAGGGAAGGGGAGACAGGGGAAGGGGAGACAGGGAAGAGGGAAGAACAGGGGAAGGGGAAACAGGGGAAGGGGAGACATGGGAAGGGGAAACAGGGGAAGGGGTAATAGGGGAAGGGAAGGGAAGCAAGGGGGAAGGGGAAACAGGGGAAGGGAAGGGGAAACAGGGGAGGGGA
Organism: Chionoecetes opilio; assembly: GCA_016584305.1. NCBI lineage: Eukaryota > Metazoa > Arthropoda > Malacostraca > Decapoda > Majidae > Chionoecetes > Chionoecetes opilio. The sequence goes on from JACEEZ010025169.1 coordinate 154,214, forward strand.
AGGAAGAGGGGAAACAGGTGGCGCAGTAAAGGAAGTTGTTTACACCTGAGCTCTGCCACGTAATGCGAGGGATCAGTTTACACACACACGCACGCACACACACACACACACACACACACACACACACACACACACCACGCACACACACACACACACACACACACACACGCACGCACACACATCAGGTGGAGGAAGCACTAATACAAAGGAGGTTGAATGACGCTGATGATAGATACAATAATACTGATAACAACACAGTCCTCGTTTAAGACACGTACTCAACACACAACAACCAAATCACGTCCAAGACAGGTATCAGACACAACCCTCTTACCAACACAACACCTATAGTTTTCCTACACGCAACACAAGCAGTAACACCTATCTAAGTATCTAAGGTAGTATCTAAGTAAGTATCTAAGTATCTCAGGTAGTATCTAAGTATCTCAGGTAGTATCTAAGTATCTAAGGTAGTATCTAAGTAAGTATCTAAGTATCTCAGGTAGTATCGAAGTATCTCAGGTAGTATCTAAGTATCTAAGGTAGTATCTAAGTAAGTATCTAAGTATCTCAGGTAGTATCTAAGTATCTAAGGTAGTATCTAAGTATCTAAGGTAGTATCTAAGTAAGTATCTAAGTATCTCAGGTAGTATCTAAGTATCTAAGGTAGTATCTAAGTATCTCAGGTAGTATCTAAGTATCTAAGGTAGTATCTAAGTATCTAAGGTAGTATCTAAGTAAGTATCTAAGTATCTCAGGTAGTATCGAAGTATCTCAGGTAGTATCTAAGTATCTCAGGTAGTATCTCTAAGTAAGTATCTAAGTATCTCAGGTAGTATCTAAGGTAGTATCTAAGTATCTCAGGTAGTATCTCTAAGTAAGTATCTAAGTATCTCAGGTAGTATCTAAGGTAGTATCTAAGTATCTCAGGTAGTATCTAAGTATCTGAGGTAGTATCTAATTATCTCAGGTAGTATCTAAGTATCTCAGGTAGTATCTAAGGTAGTATCAAAGTATCTCAGGTAGTATCTAATTATCTCAGGTAGTATCTAAGTATCTCAGGTAGTATCTAAGGTAGTATCTAAGTATCTCAGGTAGTAAGTATCTAAGTATCTCAGGTAGAATCTCAGGTAGTATCTAAGTATCTCAGGTAGTATCTAAGTATCTCAGGTAGTATCTAAGTAAATATCTAAGTATCTCAAGTATCTAAGCCAACAGGTGAGACAGTAATTAACACATTGAACCTCTCTCTCTAACTCCTTCACGCCCAGATCTTTCCTTTGCTATAAAAAAATAATCTATTGTTAGCCATAAAATAACGAAAAGTAGCTGAATATACCTAGTTAGTTGAGATGGATACTAAACAGGTCATACCTATACCATATTGCTTATACTCACACAAAAAACGTCTAATGGCACCCAAATTACAATGGAAATGACGTTCTGGGTCTCAAGGGGGTAACAGGTACATAGATGCGAGACGTGACCCAACATCTCATTCCCTACAGGTAATTAGCTTAATCACTCTAATCACCTCACCAGACGATCCTCATTAGCCCTATTACCTTCCTGATTGACTTACTTGTTCACAGATTGGACAGGTGAGATAGAGGCGAAGGGAGGGGAAATAGGTGAGGGGAAACAGGGGAAGGGGAAACAGGGGAAGAGGAACAGTTGAGGGGATACAGGGAAGGGGAACAGGGGAAGGGGACAGGGGAGGAAACAGGGAAGAGGGAACAGTGAGGGGAACAGGGGAAGGGGAAACGGGGAGGGGAAACAGGGGAGGGGAACAGGGGAGGGGAAACAGGGAGGGGAACAGAGGGGATAGGGAAGGGAAACGGGAGGGGAACAGTGGAGGGGAAACAGGGGAGGGGAAACAGGGGGAGGGGGAAACAGGGGAAGGGGAACAGGGGAGGGGAAACAGGGGAGGGGAAACAGGGGAGGGGAAACAGGGGAAGAGGAACAGTTGAGGGGATACAGGGGAAGGGGAAACAAGGGGAAAGGGGGAAACAGGGGAAGGGGAAGAACAGGAGGGAGGGGGAAACAGGGGAGGGGAAACAGGTGAGGGGAAATAGGTGAGGGGAAATAGGTGAGGGGAAACATGGGAGGGGAAACAGGGGAAGGGGGAACAGGGGAGGGGAAATAGGTGAGGGGAAACAGGGGAGGGGAAACAGGGGAGTGGAAACAGGGGAGGGGAAACATGGAGAGGGGAAACAGGGGAGGGGAAGCATGGAGAGGGGAAACAGGGGGGGGGAAACAGGGGAGGGGAAACAGGGGAGGGGAAGGGTTGGGATGACGAGGGATTGGGGACGGATTAGAGGGGAAATTGCGAGTGTATACCTGTGGATTTACCTTGCTGAGCTGAGACGCCGGCAGCCCCCCCTTCCCCTCACTCCATATCCAATCTGACTGTGATTAGCATGCGAGCGTTCCAAGCCACGGCCCACAGGTGAGGTCATTCTAGGTCATTCCCTCATTCCAAAACATGTTACAACACACACACACACACACAAACAACACAAACACTCCTCCCAATACGCCTCGCAACACTGCTAACATTTAACACCAATACAAACACTCGGTAGCAACACAAACATAGCACAAAACCGAGTGCCTAACTTCTGATCTTTCTATAATTTCTGATTGGGGCAAAGCAAACCTTGTTTTGTTCAATGCCTCAAAAACCCAATTTCTTCACCTATCTACTCGACAAAACCTACCAGATAACTATCCCCTCTTCTTCAATGACACTCAACTGTCTCCTTCTTCTACAATGAACATTCTAGGACTATCCTTTACTAAAAATCTGAACTGGAAATCTCACATCTCATCTCTTGCTAAAACAGCTTCTAAGAAGTTAGGTGTCCTGTGGCGTCTGCGTCCTTTTTTTTCTCCCTCCCAATTGCTTGCTCTCTACAGGGGCCTTATCCGCCCATGTATGGAGTATGTCTCACATGTATGGGGAGGATCCACTCATACAGCTCTCCTAAACAGGGTTGAGTCAAAAGCTTTTCGTCTCACCAAATCCCCTCCTCTGACTGACTGTCTTCAATCTTTAAATCACCGCCGCAATGTTGCTTCTCTTGCTCTCTTCTACCGTTATTTTCATGCTCACTGCTCTTCTGAACTTGCTAACTGCATGCCTCCCCCCCTCCCGCGGCCTCGCTGCACAAGGCTTTCTACTCATTCTCATCCCTATTCTGTCCATCTTCCTAATGCAAGAGTTAATCAGTATCTTTACTCTTTCATCCCTTTCACTGGTAAACTCTGGAACTCTCTTCCTCTTTCTATTTTTCCACTTTCCTATGACTTAAATCTTTTCAAAAGAAGAGTAACAAGACACCTCCCAAACTAAATTGGCTCACCCCACTTTTTTTATTTTATTCTCTTACTGTCTTCTTTATAGGGACTGGCAACTAAGCGGGCTTGTGTTACCCATTTTTGTTGTGCCCTTGGCCAGTTCCTTGTCATGTAAAAAACAAAAAAAACAAAAACAACAACAACAACAACAACAACAAACTCGGTCGTCTCACTCACCACCACCACAACACTGCGCCAACACTGCAGAGGAGTGTTGCGGTGGTGTTGTGTTGCCTACGATGCAACACACCCATTCCAACAAAACAACAACAACAACAACAACAACAACAAAACAAAACTTCCTACAACAAAAATAACAAAACATTGAACACTTTCCACCACACTAACAAACAACGAATGAAACTTTTGATGCTAACGAGTGAAAAAAATAAAAATAAAACGAAGCAAAATGACAAAAAGCAAGAAAAGATTGAACACATATGCAAAATATATGCATAATCACATATGCAAAAAAAGCCCTAACAAACTACTAATGAAACTATTGATGCTAACGACTGAACAATTACAAAGCGATATATTTCATTGTGTACAGAAAAATACTCGTAATGGTGAATCTAACAAACTCAAAGTATTTCTGTGACTTGCATGTAAAAAAAAAAAAAATTCGTTTGAGTTTCATTGTATCAGTTTTCTTACAAATTATTCCATTCAGTATATTTGTGTGCTTTTATTCGTGTTCTTTTTGTCTTTTGTTCGTTGCTTTTCATGGATCTATTTTCTTTCATTTGCATTGGAAAGTTTTGTTAGCGTGAGGCGGATCCAGCACAGATGTCAGAGGGCAGGAAAAGAAATATAGCTGTTTCACCGAGTTATGCAAATTTGGACACACACACACACACACACACACACACACACACACACACACACACACACACACACACACACACACACACACACACACACACACACACACACACACACACACATACAGAAAAAGGTAGATTTTTATGTCCTCTCTTTATTTTTCTCCCTTTAGTCCCTCATTAATCTTCCTCCATGTCCCCTTACACCTTTTCCCCATCACTTTTTTTCTTTCCCCTCACACACACACACACACACACACGCACACACACACAGAGACAGACACACACACACACACAGACAGACACACACCCACACCCACACAGACACACACACACACAGACACACCCACACAACCAGACACCCACACACACACACACACACCGACACACGCACACACAGATACACACACACACATACACACACACACACACACACACACACACAGGCAATAAAACTTTTGAGTCTGCCACCATTATTTTTGAACTGAACTCCTAAATTCCTAAAATGCTTACAAGACATTACGAGATCAACATTCATGACAGAAACTTCAAAATTTCACCTTAAATTAAGAAATATAATCTCCCGAGGTTTGTCATTTTGATATTTCAGTCACAGAAAAAAACAATCGTCATGGACAATAAAAAAAAAAATCTATTAAAACGCCCATCACTTCCTATGTCAAAAATAAATAAATAAATAATAATTACAAAAAATTCCGTTTTAAACATAGAATTGTCAGCGTCAAAATTTCCACAATGAAGAAAACGTAATGCAAGAAAAAAAAAAAACGTGTCTTGAACCGAAATATGAACCGCAAAAAAAATAAAAAAAATACGTGTTTTCAGTTAAGTTTTCATCGTGTAAATAGAAGTTTGCATTCTTCACTGGTCATAACATAACTTCACCAAATTCGATTCAAAACAATGCATGGTTCTACCACTACCGCCTCCCATTTGGTGAGGCGGTAGTAGGTGGTTAGAGTCACCGAGTGGCGTTCTCGAAGGCCCGAGTTCGATCCCGAGTGAGACCCATAAATCCACTTAAAATCTTTCTGCACCGTCGAGTGGCCTAAGAACACCCACATGCTGCCTTAATATTAACTCTACCTTGGATTGCGAGTGCATCGGAGGACACAGGGGGCGGCATGAGCCTCTAATCACAGGCGTCACTATAACAATCCTGCCTGCGCCACCACGGGGGAGGACCAACCATCACAGTCCTCAAGTGAACCTCCAGGGCCTACCATCCCACCCCTGGAGGTCACTGCCTACACGCGCTATAGGCATAAATGAAAAAAAAGAAAAGAAGAAGATGGTGGCATCGCCTTCAGAGGCCTGTCACTGTCTTCACAACGGGAGGAAAGCAGTCCAGATTTGTTCCTCACCATTCCAAACTATTCTTAGTCATTCCATCTCCGCGAGGGAAACTAGGAGCATTCCAGACTAACTAGGGAAAGAAGTCCTACCAGGAAGAGAGAAAAGTAGACTTCTCTTAAAAATTTAGTAGCATTAGTAGTTCAAAAGTAGCAAGTTCTCTAAAAAAGTGGCATTAAAATGACAGCAAAAGCAAGCATGCCAAGAGGCCAGTTGAGCAGCATTCCAGAACCCACTATGAGACCATTCCCATTCCAGAACCCACTAAGAGACCATTCCCATTCCAGAACCCACTAAGAGACCATTCCCATTCCAGAACCCACTAAGAGACCATTCCCATTCCAGGACCCATTAAGAGACCATTCCCATTCCAGAACCCACTAAGAGACCATTCCCATTCCAGAACCCACTAAGAGACCATTCCCATTCCAGGACCCACTAAGAGACCATTCCCATTCCAGGACCCACTAAGAGACATTCCCATGCTTATCTCGGGCCATTCCAATGCATTCCAATTCCAGAAACATTCCAGCACAAAGCAGAAACATTCCAATATTTCCTAAGGCACGGCCGTAACTCTTGGAAGATTCAAGATCATTCCACCGATACTAGTAACATTCCAGATCATTCCAGGAAGTTCAAGGATATTCCAGGGACATTCCAGCTGAGCGAGATTCATTCCAGCCCATTCAGTTACCTCTATTGACATTCCAGATCATTCCAGGATGTTCAAGGATATTTCAGGGACATTCCAGCTGAGCGAGATTCATTCCAGACCATTCAGTTACCTCTACCGACATTCCAGATCATTCCAGCCAGGGGTAAAAGGGGATATTCGAGCAGTTCCAGGAGGCATGCCAGGGACAATCCACTAATTCCAAAGGGCATTCCAGGGGGCATTCCAGGACAATCCACTAATTCCAGGGACTTTCCACTAATTCCAAAGGGCATTCCAGGGGGCATTCCTGGGACAATCCACTAATATCAAGGACAATCCTCTAATTCCAAGGACAATGCAGTAATTCCAGGGGGCATTCCAGGGACAATGCAGTAATTCTCAGGGGGCTAATCCGAGGCGACAGACCAGTAATTCGGCGGGGAACAGCCAAGGCGGTAGGCTGCGGGGAGGGGTGTGGTCGGGACGGGGGGGGGGGCAGGCGTAGGGGTTGCGGGTAGGGTGAGGGGTGGGAGGGGCGGACAGGGTCTGGGGGGGAGGACCAACAGCAGCCAAGCAGGGGCGCCGCGCTAACGCCGCTGCGGGAGACTGGGGTTAGTGGCTCCCGGGCACATCGGGGGGCAGGGGGGAGGCGTGGGGCTGCTGGGGTGCATGGGGTGATGGGGTGGGGAGGGGGGAGGCGTTGGGGGCTGCTGGGGTGAGAGGTGAGGGGTGGGGGGGGGGAGCGTGGGGGCTGTGGGGTGATGGGGTAGGGAGGGGGGAGGCGTTGGGGGCTGCTGGGGATGGGTGGGGAGGGGGGGAGGCGTTGGGGGCTGCTGTGGTGAGGGGTGTGGGGGGGGAGGGGAGGCGTTGGGGGCTGCTGGGGTGATGGGGTGGGGAGGGGGGGAGGCGTTGGGGGCTGCTGGGGTGATGGGGTGGGGAGGGGGAGAGGCGTTGGGGGCTGCTGGGGTGATGGGGTGAGGAATAAAGAGGAATGGGTGTATAGGGGTGAGGGGAGGGCAGCTACGTGAGGGGAAAGGGCAATAAGGGTGGGGGGGCAAGGAGGGGGCAGCTGTGTGAGGGGAGAGGGACTAAAGTTGGGGCTTGAGGGGAGAGGGGGGCACTAATACACTACTAGAGATGATAAAAAAAGGGGAAAAACGGTACAAAATGCATTGATATTAAAAAATGACAACCATTAAGCAACAAATAGGAGTAATAATAATAGTAGTAATAGTAATGATAGCAATGATGATAATGATGATAATAATAAAAAAACGAAAACGTCTCTAACTTCTAACTTCTTCTAATGTCTCTAACTTCTCTTCTTCTAACTTCTAACTCTGTCTTCTTCTAACGTCTCTAACTTCACTTTTTCTAACTTCTAACTCTGTCTTCTTCTAACGTCTCTAACTTCTAACTTTGTCTTCTTCTAACGTCTCCAACTTCACTTCTTCTAACTTCTAACGTCTCTAACTTCTCTTCTTCTAACTTCTAACTCTGTCTTCTTCTAACGTCTCTAACTTCACTTCTTCTAACGTCTCTAACTTCACTTCTTCTAACTTCTAACTCTGTCTTCTTCTAACGTCTCTAACTTCACTTCTTCTAACTTCTAACGTCTCTAACTTCTCTTCTTCTAACTTCTAACTCTGTCTTCTTCTAATGTCTCTAACTTCACTTCTTCTAACTTCTAACTGTCTTCTTCTAATGTCTCTAACTTCTCTTCTTCTAACTTCTAACTCTGTCTTCTTCTAACGTCTCTAACTTCTCTTCTTCTAACTTCTAACTCTGTCTTCTTCTAACGTCTCTAACTTCTCTTCTTCTAACTTCTAACTCTGTCTTCTTCTAACGTCTCTAACATCACTTCTTCTAACTTCTAACTCTGTCTTCTTCTAACGTCTCTAACTTCTAACTCTATCTTTTTCTAACTTCTTCTAACTCCTCTAACTTCTCCTCTTTCAGGCATTTCAGAACAACCATCCTTAACACACTCCCTCTATTCCCTCCTCTCTGTCCCTAATAAACAGTGAACCCCTTAAAGTAATCGTCCAGACCCATTTTTTTTTTGCCGAATTATGTTGGATTGATTCAAAACACCTAATCCACCAAAAATAATTGATTTCCAGGCCTTATTTCCGTAAAAACGCTTTTGTAAAAAGGGCGAAAAAAAAAAATCTTCCCTCCAACAGGGCTACGACTGTTATTGATGACGTCAGAACAGGGACGCCCGCAGACACTCTGTCTGACACCTGTCGGCAAATGTTATGATGAGCGATTGTACTTCGGTGTCAGACAGTGAATCTGTCGCTGTAACAGATTTAGAGTACGATGCTCAATCCGACACCGAAATAAATGACGCTGGTCGCGTATACTATGAGGAAAACGAACCTCAGATTGTCATGGGATCCTATATGTTTGAGCCCGAGTACGAGGTGGATGAACAGGTGTTAGCAGAGCCTGAGGTTCAGCAGGAGGACCTGGCACTTCTCCAAAACATGGATTGGTAAATAAGGTTAAACCATGTGTGTGTGGGAATCGGGAACTCTGTAGTGTAGTGGTTAGCACGCTCGGCTTACAACCGAGAAGTCCCGGGTTCGATCCCCGGGCGGAGCGAAAGATAGATGGGTGGTCTTTCTAAATCCCTAGCCCCTGTCACACACCCAGCAGTGAATGGGTACTGGGTGCCAGCCGGGGGTTTGTAACCTCCCCCCCCGGGGTGGTGGCTTCGGCCAACACTAATATGCAGCAGCGGTAGATCACTATGGCTCTGAGGCATTATCCTCTAAACAAAAACAAACAAGAAAACAAACAAGAAACAAGAATCACAATGAAGGTACTTTCGAGAAAATCCTATGGTTAGTTTTGGAGCTACAGTCAAACGTCATTACTCGGAAACCACATACTGTACTAGCATTAACTACAGCATAGAGTTGGAAAATATGCGGGCGGGAAGGCAGAAAGTGTGACAGCCACACCACCACAGAGTCTCTCACCACAGGGCACGCCCACTCCACAACTGGTTTACTTGGTTTACTTGGTCTTGTTAAGAGGCAAAGCCTCACAGTCGTGGTGGTCCACCGCTGCTGCCAGTCCTGGCGTCCCTGTCTAACAGGGCCACCTGGTCTGGTATGGTGTTGGACTGAGTCACTGTCTTACGGGGGGGGGGGGGGGGGGGGGGGGGGGGGCGCCGCCCTTGTCCAGCACACCCGTGTACACAGGCTCACCTCACACTCGTCGTCCCAACCCACACACTGGGTAGGCGACTAGTCGCGCTGCACACTCTCACCCAGTCTTTCACCCGATGTGTACCCTCACTACACACCGTTTCTCAACACAACTGCTCGCCCCAACACACTATAGGCGTGTATCACCCTACACACGCCACTCCTTTCCGTGTGCAAACTTTTCTCGAAAGGCACAGCTGTCTTGCTGCACCCATAAAGGATGCATGCATGTGGCATATAGCAAAAAAAATCTATGCTACTAAAGTCCCGCGCGCACAGCTACGTCACCCAGTACGTGCAAACCTTGAGACGTTAAAACCAATTCGTATCGATTTAAACCCACACAAATAGTATTCGTTAATGCTATTATTTGATGCTTAAATCAGGAATGAGCTGCTGGCGACTCAACCAGTAGTAATGTATGATTAGAAAAGAGCTTATGTGATAATAAAAAAGAAACGTGACGCATAATGTGAAGGAACTATGAAAAAAAAAGAAATCGACCAAATATCACAAACTAGACAATATTTGAAACGACTATATGGCAACTGAGGGAATGAGGAGAGAGAGCGAGGGAGAGAGAGGGGTTAGACTGAGGCAGAGGGAGAGAAGGGAGATGGAGACGAGATTGGGGAAACGGGGAGGTAAGAGGAGAGTAGAAAACTGAGGGGAGAGGGAGGGAGAGATAAAGAGGATGAGAAGGGAGTATGAAGAGTGGAAAAGAGGGAGTGAAGAGTGGAAAATGACTAATGGCAATGATGAATAGGAAGATGAGGGGGAAAAGAGAAGGGACGAAAAGGGGTAAAGACAGAGGGGCAAAAAGGAGAAACTAGGGAGGGGAAGGGGAAAGGGGAGGAGAGAGAGGGGTAAGCGAAGAGAGAGAGGGGAAGAGAGCAGAGAGAGGAGAAGGATGGTGAAAAGATGAAAAGAGAGTGTGGGAAAGGAAGTGAAACACGGGGAAAAGGGAAAAGTAAGAGGAGAGGGGGAAGGGGAAAAGAGGGGAGGAAGGGAGCTGCGATCAAGAGACAAGAGAGGAGAGAGAGGGAGAGGATGTGAAGAAAAGGATGAAAGAGAGAGGAGAGAGGAAAAGAAAGAGGAAAACTGAGAGAGGAGAGAGAGAGAGAGAGAGAGAGAGAGAGGAGGAGAGAGGAGAGAGAGAGAGGAGAGAGAGAGAGAGAGAGAAAGAGAGAGAGTCGAAATAATGTGCAATTGGTTAAAAAGATGAAATATTCTGGAATTTGTGGACCAAAGAGAGAGAGAGAGAGAGAAGAGAGAGAGAGAGGAGAGGAGAGAGGAGAAGACGAGAGAGGAGAGAGAGAGAGAGAGAGAGAGAGAGAGAGAGAGGAGGAGGAGAGGAGAGAGAGAGAGAGAGAGAGAGTCGAAATAATGTGCAATTGGTTAAAAAGATGAAATATTCTGGAATTTGTGCAGAGAGAGAGAGAGAGAGAGAGAGAGAGAGAGAGAGAGAGAGAGAGAGAGAGAGAGAGAGAGAGAGAGAGAGAGAGAAGAGAGGCAATAATGTCAATGGTAAAGATGAATTTCGGAATTTGTGCAGGGGGAGAGAGAGAGAGAGAGAAGAGAAGAGAGAGAGAGAGAGAGGGAGAGAGAGAGAGAGAGAGAGAGAGAGAGAGAGAGAGAGAGAAGCAAACGTACCTCTAATCTACAAATTAATAATGGGAGATATTATAAACACAGAACCAGACAGACAAATACAGACAACTATTACTAATCTAATAAATCTAAATATTAAAAATACTAATAAATATAAATAGACAGGCAGACAGGCAGACAGACAGACAGACAGACAGACAGACAAACAGACAGACAAACAGACAGACAGACAGACATAATATCATGATTCTTGAGATTTTAGATTGACAAGAAAAAAATATATAAATGTTAAAGCTTGCTACATGCAGAGAGAGAGGAGAGAGAGAGAGAGAGAGAGAGAGAGAGAGAGAGAGAGAGAGAGAGAGAGAGAGAGAGAGAGAGAGAGAGAATGACACACATTTAATTGCCAAACTAAGTGCATTAGCTAATAGAAAACACATACACACACACACACACACACACGCACATACACACACACACACACACACACACACACACACACACACACACACACACACACACACACACACACACTGCTATAACAAATAACAAACGAATAATCAAACAAATAAACAAGTAAATGAATTAAAACTGTTAAATGAATGACACTTCAAAACAAAAACTGCTTTAAAGTCTCAACAAAATCTAGACTCTCTCTCTCTCTCTCTCTGTCTGTCTCTTTCTGTCTGTGTGCCTGTCTCTCTCTCTCTCTCCGTCTGTCTCTCTCTCTTTCTGTCTGTGTGCCTGTCTCTCTCTGTCTGTCTCTTTCTGTCTGTGTGCCCTCTCTCTCTCTCTCTCTCTCCTGTCTGTCTCTTTCTGTCTGTGTGCCTGTCTCTCTCTCTCTCTCTCTCTCTGTCCGTCTCTCTCTGTATGTCTCTTTCTGTCTGTGTGCCTCTGTCTCTCTCTCTCTCTCTCTGTCTGTCTCTTTCTGTCTGTGTGCCTCTCTCTCTCTCTCTCTCTCTCTCTCTCTCTCTTCTCTCTTTTCTTCCTCTCTCTCTCTCTCTCTCGTCTGTCCTTCTTCTTCCTCTCTCTCTACCAACTATATTTTCTTCTCACCTTAATGCCACCGTCTTCTCTCTCCTATCACTACATCTAATCATCTATTGAAGGGTTTGTAGAACGTCAGTCGTAGGTACTAGACTCATCTAGAAAGAGGAAACGATAAGTTTCGTAGATAGAAAATAACACGGCTTCATGAGGGACTATGAGGTAAAAATGTATGGAGAAGGTTAGATTCGCGTAACTGGAATAGGTTAAGATGCCGATAAAAGTCAGGGGTTAAACAATAGAAGGAGGATTATGGTGGAACGTACTAAAGCTCTACTTGTGAACTTATGGAACAGGGCAACGACGTTAGATTTTTCTCCCTTAACTTCTAACTTCTCTTGTTCTAACTTCTAATTTCTATAACTTCTCTTCTTCTAACCTCTCTAACTTCTAAATCTATCTTCTTCTAACTACTTCTAACTCCTCTAACTTCTCTTCTTCTAACACCTCTAACTTCTAACTCTATTCTTCTAACACCTCTAACTTCTAACTCTATCTTCTTCTAACACCTCTAACTTCTCTTCTCCTAACTTCTAACCTCTCTATCTTCTTCTAACTCTAACTTATCTTCTTCTAACTCTATCTTCTTCTAACACCTCTAACTTCTAACTACTTCTAACTCCTCTAACTTCTCTTCTTCTAACTCTATCTTCTTCTAACACCTCTAACTTCTAACTCTATCTTCTTCTAACACCTCTAACTTCTAACTCTATCTTCTTCTAACACCTCTAACTTCTCTCTCTCCTACTTCTAACCCTCTAACTAATCTTCTTCTAACTCTAACTTCTCTTCTTCTAACTCTATCTTCTTCTAACACCTCTAACTTCTAACTCTATCTTTTTCTAACACCTCTAGCTTCTAACTCTATCTTCTTCTAACTACTATAAATTCTAACTCTATCTTCTTCTAACACCTCTAACTTCTAACTCTATCTTCTTCTAACACCTCTAACTTCTAACTCTATCTTCTTCTAACACCTCTAACTCTATCTTCTTCTAACACCTCTAACTTCTAACTCTATCTTCTTCTAACACCTCTAACTTCTAACTCTATCTTCTTCTAACACCTATAACTCTATCTTCTTCTAACACCTCTAACTTCTAACTCTATCTTATTCTAACTACTATAACTTCTAACTCTATATTCTTCTAACACCTCTAACTTCTAACTCTATCTTTTTCTAACACCTCTATCTTCTTCTAACACCTCTAACTTCTAACTCTATCTTCTAACACCTCTAACTCTATCTTCTAACACCTCTAACTCTATCTTCTTCTAACTCCTCTAACTTCTAACTTTATCTTCTTCTAACACCTCTAACTTCTAACTCTATCTTCTTCTAACTCCATCTTCTTCTAACACCTCTAACTTTATCTTCTTCTAACACCTCTAACTTCTAACTCTATCTTCTTCTAACTCCATCTTCTTCTAACACCTCTAACTTTATCTTCTTCTAACACCTCTAACTTCTAACTCTATCTTTTTCTAACACCTCTAACTTCTAACACCTCTAACTTCTAACTCTATTTTCTTCTAACTACTATAACTTCTCTAATTCTAACTTCTAACTCTCCCTAACTAAGATCTGTACTCTATTAGGCCTTTCAGAACAACCATCCTTAATACACTGCCTCTCTTCCCTCCTCTGTCCCTAATAAACAGTGAACAACTTAAACTCTTCACTAACTTAAGAGAAGACAAGTGTTAAAAGTTAGCCCAGTATGTACTTATGTTAATCTATAAGGCAGAGTTAATGGTTATAAGTTTGTTCTAGCTTTCTCTTTCTATCTAGTTGCTAATTTTGGGGGGTTTTCATCTCTTTCTGTCTGTCTGTTGTCATTCTTGGTTTAAATGGACGAGAGGGAGAGGGGGGGAGGGAGAGGGAGAGAGAGAGAGAGAGAGAGAGAGAGAGAGAGAGAGAGAGAAGAGAGAGAGAGAGAGAGGAAGAGAGGAGAGGAGAGAGAGGGGAGAGAGAGAGAGAGAGAGAGAGAGAGAGAGAGAGAGAGAGAGAGAGAGACAGACAGAGAGAGAGTGAGACAGACAGATAGACAAACAGACAGAGACAGACAGACAGAGAGGGAGAGAAAAAGAGTGAGAGGGTGAGACAGACAGACAAACAGAGAGAGAGAGAGAGAGAGAGAGAGAGAGAGAGAGAGAGAGAGAGAGAGAGAGAGAGAGAGAGAGAGAGAGAGAGAGAGAGAGAGAGAGAGAGAGAGAGAGAGAGGGAGAGAGAGAGAGAGAGAGAGAGAGAGAGAGAGAGAGAGAATCACATCATACACACACATACACACAAACAAACATTTAAGGCAAACACGACATCAAAAGCAATGGTGATGGAACTTTAAAAACAAACAGACAAACGCACAAACAATTACTGGGCTTTAAATAACAAACAAACAGACACAAACAGACATCAAACAAACACCTTTGAGCAAACACATCACAGGCAACACGATGCAAACAATGGTAGGAATAAATGTAAACAAAATATACACATAATAAAAAAATATATATATAGTATTAAAGTAATAGTAGTAGTGGTGGTGGTTGTGGTGGTGGTAGTAGTGGTAGTAGTAGTGGTGGTAGTAGTGGTGGTAGTATGGTGGTGGTTGTGGTGGTAGTAGTAGTGGTGGTGGTTGTGGTAGTAGTAGTAGTAGTAGTAGTAGTAGTAGTAGTAGTAGTGGTGGTGGTTGTGGTGGTAGTAATAGTAGTAGTAGTGGTGGTGGTTGTGGTGGTGGTAGTAGTAGTAGTAGTAGTAGTAGTAGTAGTAGTAGTAGTAGTAGTAGTAGTAGTAGTAGTAGTAGTAGTGGTGGTGGTGGTAGTACTAGTAGTATTAGTATTAGTATTAGTATTAGTATTAGTATTAGTAGCAGTAGTGTAGTAGTAGTAGTAGTAGTAGTAGTAGTAGTAGTAGTAGTAGTAGTAGTAGTAGTAAGAAGAAGAAAATACCGATGAAAACTCTAAAGGAATCCTACATAATAATAATAACAATAATAATAATAACAATAATAATAATAATAATAATAATAATAATAATAATAATAATAAACCATTACACGAATCCAAAAATAAAAAAAATAAAAATACAGTTACATTCAGCCTCAAACAACAAAAGAACAACAAACTTTACACACACACACACACACACACACATAATTACATAAAACAACTATTGCAGAGTACGAGAGTTGCCTTCTAGATGTACGACAACTTTCACACAGAGAGCACTACGGGGTGGCGGGGGTACGATAACACAGGTACGATAACATTGTTTGCGTCAAATGTGGAAATGTGAAAATTCGTGGAAACTGTGACAATGAGAGAGGAGAGAGAGAGAGAGAGAGAGAGAGAGAGAGAGAGAGAGAGAGAGAGAGAGAGAGAGAGGAGAGAGAGAGAGAGAGAGAGAGAGGAAGACTACAATTGCATCGGTTGGTTTAATAACAGTTGTAAAGAGAAGTAGGAAGGAGAGAGGAGGAGGAGGAGGAGGAGGAGGAGGAGGAGAGGAGGAGGAGGAGGGGGGAGGGGGGAGGAGGAGAGGGAGGAGGAGGAGGAGGAGGGGGGAGGAGGAGGAGGAGGGAGGGAGGAGGAGGAGGAGGAGATGAGGAGGAGGAGGAGGAGGAGGGGGGGAGAGGGGGAGGGGGAGGGGGAGGAGGAGGAGGAGGAGGAGAGAGGAGGGGAGAGGAGGAGGAGGGGGAGGAGGAGGAGGGGAGGAGGGGAGGGGAGGGGGGAGGGGGGGAGGAGGAGGAGGAGGAGGAGGGAATAAGGAAAGCGTCCCAATTCACGGTCAGGTGTAGGGTATTATGAGGGGAAAAGAGGAGGAAGAGAGGGAAAAAGGGAGAGAGGACTAATAATGGAGGTTCAAGTTAGGGAAAATGGATAGAAGGAAGGG
Organism: Chionoecetes opilio; assembly: GCA_016584305.1. NCBI lineage: Eukaryota > Metazoa > Arthropoda > Malacostraca > Decapoda > Majidae > Chionoecetes > Chionoecetes opilio. Next base: position 170,198 of record JACEEZ010025169.1, read on the forward strand.
GAAAAAAGGGGAAAGAGGGGAAAGAGGAGAGGGGAGGTGTAAACAGAATAAGATGGGAGTAAGTAAGGGGAGAGAAGGAGAGAGAGGAAGGGAGAGAAAAGGGAATGAGGGGAGAGAGAGGGAGAGTGGTACGAAGACAAACACGAGATGAAGAGAGAGAGAGAGAGAGAGAGAGAGAGAAGATACAGAAGAGAGGGGAAAAAATACGAGAAAAAAGAAGAGCAACAGATCTGCAGAGAGAAGGAATAAGAATAGATAAAGAAGAGAGAATAAATAATAAAATAATACGAGAAAAAAAATATAATCAACAATTAATTTAAAACGAATCCTAATAATAATAATAAAAATAATAAATAAAATAATAATAATAATAATAGTAATAATACTAGTAATAATAATAGTAATACTATATACTAAAAATATAATAGTAATAAAAAATAATAAAATAATAATAGTAAATAATGAATAATAATAATAATAATAATATAATAGTAATAAGTAATAGTAATAATAATAATAATAATAATAATAAGTAATATAATAATAATAATAGTTAATAGATAATAATAATATAATAATAATATTAATAATATAATAATAGTAATAATAATAAACAATAAAAAACAATAAAATATAATACAATAATAAAAAATATAAATTTAGTAACAATAATATAATATAAAATAATATAATACATAGTATGTATAATGTTTTATGTAATAAAATAATTAATAATAAATATGTATAATAATATAGAATAATAATATTTGTAAGGAATATATAATAATAATAAAAAGTACACTAATAATATCATATTTAAGAGGCGAAAATTCAATATAACAAGGTACCATGCTAAAATGACTTTGAAAATGTTAAACTATGAACAAAATATCAGATTGAAAATTATATAAAAAAACGTATATATACCATACGTGAGTCAAATTTGTCAGTAAGCTAGCAAGGTCAGGTCAAGGTCAGGGTTTCTCACCTCATAAAAAATATGGAATCTTTTACTATAAAAGTAACTATGTAAAATTATTTCAAGGAAAACTTTATTTACGTTCTCCTGGCAAAATGATCATATAAGAATAGGTCAACAATAATAAAAAAGGAGATTCCTTTCCGATCACATCAGTAACACAAGGGGTAGGTCAAAGGTAGGATTCACCTTAAAAAATCAAAAGATGCCTATGTTACTGATAATATGGTTAACTATGATAAAACACAACTGAAATTAAGAAGAAGCGTAGTATTCCCTTCTCCTGACATCAAATATCAGTCAGTAAGCAGCAAGGGGTCAGGTCAAGGTCAGGATTTCTCACCTCTTTAAAAAAAAACTTAGTCATTTCACAATTTACCTTCACTTTCCTTGCTTTCTCTCTTTCTTCCTTTGGTGTTTTGCTTCCTCAGTGACTCAGTGATTGGTCAGTGTGGGGAGATGCTTAATTCTGATTGGCTAAGCACCGAACATGCACTCACCCCATTGGTCCAAATTTGCCCCAATAGAAAACGTGTCTCGAAAAAAAAAAAAAAAAAAAAAAAAAATTTGCCCCAATAGAAAACGTCTCAAAAAAAAAAAAAAATTTGCCCCAATAGAAAACGTGTCTCAAAAAAAAAAAAATTTGCCCCAATAGAAAACGTCTCAAAAAAAAATAATAAAAAAATAAAAAATAATAATCGCCCCAATAGAAAACGTCTAAAAAAAAAAAAAAAAAAAAAAGGAAAGAAAAAATAAAGAAAGAAAAAAAAGAAAAAATATATGCAAGAAATGAGAAAGGGAATGAATGAAGAATAATGAGAAAGAATAATGAGAACGCTAAGAAATGAATATAATACAATGAAATACAAAATAAATTCCAAAAAATAGGCTAATAATACAATTAGTAAGAGATAACGCGACGAACTCAATAGAAAAAGATCAAAAATAATGAAAAAAACTAAAAAAATACATTACAAAAAAAAAAAAAAAAAAAAATGCAATCTATAAAATGAAATACAAAAATAAATCATGAAAAAATATCTTAATAACAAAATTCGTGACAGAAAAAGTGACGAACTCAAAAGGAAAAAAAAATAATACCAACTCAAAATACATATACACAAAGAAAGAAGAAAAATGGAAATCTAAAAATTCAATATATGATAAATGATGAAAAAATATATTAATAAGAAAATTCGTAACAGAAAAAGTGACGAATTTTCGAAAACAATTAAAGAAAAGTACGAAAAATAAAGACAAATAAATAAGCAAAGGAAATAGTACAATGAAATAATAAATAAATAATAAAAAAATAAAATAAAAATCTAACTTAAAATTAACTAAACTAAACTAAACTAAAAATTGTGACGAACTCAAAGAAACCAATAAAAACTGAAGATTTTTTTATATATATATATAAACACAAAGAAATATAAATATAAATATAAAAATGCAAGCAAAATAAATGATAAAAAAATTAATAAATACCAAAATTTGTTAAAAAAAAAAAAAAATAACTACCAAAATTCGTTAAAAAAAATTCGTTAAAAAAAAAAATAACTACCAAAATTCGTAACAAAAAAAAAAATTACCAAAATTCGTTTAAAAAATAAAATAAAATAACTACCAAAATTCGTAAAAAAAAAAAATCGTGAAAAAAAACTACCAAAATGCGTAAAAAATAAAATAATAACTACCAAAATTTGTAATAAAAAACGTGACAAACTGAAAACAAACAAACAAAAAAATAAAACAAACAGTAAATAAACAAAAAAAAAAAAAATTAAATCAAAAAATTAAATACGATGTAAATGATAAAAAAAAATAGAAATTGACAGAAAATGGAATAATAAAGAAAATAAAGCAAATTTAATTATCTCCTTTTGCTACATTACTCCTTCTTCCCCTCTTCTCCCCTCCCTTCCTCCTTCTCCCCTCCCCCTTTTCCCTTTCCCTTTCCTTTTTCCCCCCCCTCCCTTCCTCTCCCTTCCCTTTCCCCTCCCCCTTCCTTCCCCCCCCTTCTCTTCCTTCCCCCTTTTCCCCCCCCCTTTCCCTTTTCCCCCCTCTCCCTTCCTTCTCCCCTCCCCTCTCTTCCTTCTCCCTCTCTTCTCTTCCTTCTCCCCCTCTCCTCTTCCTTCTCCCCTCTCTCCTCTTCCTTCTCCCCTCTCTTCTCTTCCTTCTCCCCTTCCCCTTCCCCTTTTCCCCTCTTCTCTTCCTTCTCCCCTCCTCCTCCTCTCCTCTCCCCCTCCTCTTCCTCCTCCTCCTCCTCTCCCTTTCCCCCTCCTCCTCCCCTTCTTCCTCCTCCCCCTTTTTCTTTCCTCTCCCCTTTTCCCCTTTCCTCCTCCTCCTCCTCTCCTCCTCCTCCTCCTCCCTCCTCTCTCTTCTCCCCTCCTCCTCCTCCCCCTCCTCTCTCCTCCTACTCCCCCTCTCCTTCCCCTCCCCTCCCCCCTCCTCCCTTTCCTCCTCCTCCCCTCCTCCCTCCTCCCCCTTCCTCCTCTCCTCCTCCTCCCTCCTCCTCCCCTCCTTCCTCTGACACGTTTCCTATACATCCAAAATAAAACTAAATAAAAACTAACACCTTAATAACTAAAAAAAAACACAACTCACGTCTTAGGAAACAACCCAACCCAAATTATTTCACACAAACAAAACAAGAAAGAAAGAAGAAGAAGAAAGAAGAAAGAAAGAAGAAGAAAGAAAGAAGAAAGAAAGAAGAAAGAAAGAAAGAAAGAAGAAAGAAAGAAAGAAGAAAGAAAGAAAGAAAGAAGAAAAAAAAGAAAGAAGAAAGAAAGAAAGAAGAAAGAAAAAAGGACAGAAGATAGAAAAAACCCAAAAAAAAAAAAATGAAAATACACAAACCCAAAAAAAAAAATATCCAGTCAAAGAAATGAATGCAATAAAAAAACAAAAACAGGAGTAAACAAACAAACAAACAAACAAACAAATAAACAAAGACACACAAAGGGCTATATGACAGACATCCTCCCCCTCCTCCTCTCCCCTTTCTCCTCCTCCTCCCCCTCCTCCCCTCCCCTTTCCCCCCTCCCCCCCTCAACCTCCCCCTCCCCTTTGCCCCCTCTTTCCCCGTACCCCCCTCCCCCTCCCCTTTCACTACGCTCTCTCACCCTTCCCCCCTCAGCCTCCTCCCCTCCCCTCCTTTCCCCTCGTTTCCCCTCTCACGTGCGTTTGTTTACCTGTTTGCCAAGCTTAATTAGGCCCAAAGCTTATTGTACTGTACGCCGTGCCCTTGTTGTGTTGTGTGGGGTGTGTTTTGGGGTGTGTGTGGGGTGTGTGTTTTGTGTGTGTGTGTGTGGTGTGTGTGGTGTGTGTGTGTGTGTGTGTGTGTGTTTTGTGGACTAGGGTACGGACCAGAGAGAGAGAGAGAGAGAGAGAGAGGAGAGAGAGAGAGAGAGAGTAGAGAGAGAGAGAGAGAGAAGAGAGAAGAGAGAGAGAGAGAGAGAGAGAGAGAGAGAGGGGAAAAGACGACAGACAGACAGACAGACAGACAGACAGACAGACAGACAGACAGATAAATGGAAGAAACGACAGACAGACAGAAGAGAGGAAAGAAAAGAAAAAGACACTTATTTTTCACACCACACACACACACACACTTTACCCCCCAACCCCCTCCACACACACACATTTTCCCCCCCCCCCACACACACACATTTTAAACCCCCCCCCCCCACACACACACACTTTTACCCCCCCAACCCCATACTTTACCCCCCCCACACACACACACTTTACCCCCCACACACACACTTACACCCCCCCCCCCCCCCCCCCCCACACACAAACACTCGCCTCACCTATGATGGGCATGATGTAAGTACTTTTTATGGGCTGGTTTGTGCCCATTGGCCTCGAGCTGCTTCTCCAGGTGGCGTATGGTGACCCGCGCCATGTCCAGTTCGTGCTTCACCTTCCATATATGCGTGTCACATAGCGGGTCGCGACACCTGTGCCTCTTGAGATTGTTGGTCGCCTCAAACACTGCCCCGCGGAAGGTGAGTGATTTACCCATGCTCTGTGAGGGGAATGTGAGGGGAAAAAAGGGTTAGTATGAGGAGTTGATAGGAAATAAGGGTAGAATTGTTAAGTTATGTAAGGGGAATATGAGGGGAAAATTGGTTACTGTGTGGGTAATGTGAGGGGAAAAGATGGTTACTGTGAGGGGAATATGAGGGGAAAAAGGGTTAGTATGAGGTGTTGATAGGAAGAAAGGTTAGGTTTTATTTTTTGTGGGGGAATATGAGGGGGAAAAGGTTAGTGAGGGGAATTGAGGGGAAAAAGGTTACGTGAGGGGAATATGAGGGGAAAAAGGGGTTTTATGAGGGTTGAAGGGGAAAAGGTGAGGATAAAAAGTGGTTTCGTGGGGAATTTTAAATAGGGGGAATATGAGGGGGAAAAAAATTACAGTGAGGGGAATAATGAGGGGAAAAGGGATGTAATGGGGAAATAGGGGAGTTCAATGGGGAAAAGGAAGTGAGGGAATAGAGGGAGGAAGGAGGGAGAGAGAGAAAAGTAAGGGAGGGAAAGAGGGAGGAGAAGAAGAGAAGAAAAAAAGAATAGAGAGGAGAGGAGAAAGAAAAGAATCGAAGAAGAGAGATAGAGAAGGAGAGAGAGAGAGAGAGAGAGAGAAGTAGAGAGGATGAGAGAGAGAGAAGAGGGAAAACTGTAAAAAAGGAAGTTAGGAAAAGCAATTTAGGAGAGGGGCCCCCCCCCCCCCGTTTTTCCTTTCTTTCCTTTCTCTCCTCTCCCCCCTCTCTCTCTCTCCTCTCTCTTCTCTCTCTTCTCGCTCTTCTCTGCTCTCTCATCTCCTCTCCTCTCTTTAATAGTTAATTGCCACTCTTTGAAAAGAATTAGGTTTAGATCTAGCTCTCCCTTCTCCCCCACCACACACACACACACACACACAGTCTCTCTCTCTTTCCCTTTCTTCCTCCCCCTTTACTCCCCTCTTCTTTTCCTTCTTTCTTTTAGCCACTAAGGGGCGCTTGTTGTTCCCCTCAATCATCTTTCTCGCCTTTCTTTTTTCTTTCTCTCTTCCTCACACACACACACACACACACCCACAACACACAACACACACACACCACACACACACACCACCACACACACCAAACACCAATATCCCTTCCTTAAAACATGACACAACTCAAAATTTATCCCGAAAAGAACTATTTTCATCAAAATCATCATCTCTCGCTTCTCTAAAAAAAAAAAAAAAAAAAAAAAATAATAATAATAATATAATAATAAAAAAAAAAATAATAATAATAATCATAATAATAAGACTAATAATAAAAAAAATAATAAAAATAAATAATAATATAGACTATTATAATAAAAAAATAACAATAATAATATAGACTAATAATGAAGACAAATAATAAATATAATAAAAGTAATATAATAAAATAATAATAATAATAATAGACTAATAATAAAGAAAAAAATAAATAATAATAATAGACTAATAATAAAAAAATATAAAAAATAATAATAATAACAATAATAGACTAATAATTAAAAAATAATAATAATAATAGACTAATAATAAAAAATAAAAATAAAATAATAATAATAACAATAGACTAATAATAATAATAATAAAAAATAAAAAAATCACGGAAACACTATCCTGAAAACACATTTAATCACACCCAAAATTTTACACTAAAAAAACCTCTCATTTCACAATACAAACACTATAACGCACAGGTCAAGGCAAGGGAAGAACAGCCTACCCGCGCTATAGGCTCAAAACGTAAATAAAAAATTAAACCAGTAAAATCTAAAAGTTAACCACCCACATAACATTTTAAAACCCCACTAATTTAATCTTAAAAACACTGAAAATACACAAACTTAAACTAAACACTCCTTAAAAACAACACACTTAAAAATAATGCTAAAAAACCCTATTTATTTCACCCTAAAATCACTGAAAAATTCAAACCACACCCATAAAAAAATAAAAACCATACATGAGATCACTAACACAATAAAACATTCTTAACCCCACCCAAAAAACCCCACTCATATCACTTTAATTAAAACACTGAAAAACCACCCTTAAACCACACCCATATAAGCAGAAACACATAAAAACCCCTACATGCCATCACTAACACCCTAAACCTTACACACATACACAGATAGATAGATAACGAACATAAAACTAACAGGAAGGAAGATAATAAGCCTACAGGCGCTATAGGCTCAAACGTAAAACCTTCCTTCCTTCCTCCCTTCATCTCTCCCTCCCTTCCTTCCTTTCCTTCCTTTCTCCCTCCCTTCCTTCTTCCCTCCCTCCTCCCTCCTTCTTTCCTTCCTTCCTTCCTTCCCTCCCTCCTTCCTCCCTTCATCTCTCCCTTCCTTCCTTCATTCATTTCTTCATCTCTCCCTCCCTCCCTTCCTTCATCTCTCCTACCTACCTTCCTTCCTTCCTTCCCTCCCTTCCTTCCTTTCCTTCCTTCCTCCTCCTTCCTTCCTTCCCTTCCTCCTTCCTTCCTTCCTCTCCCTCCCTCCTTCCTTCCTCCCTCCCTTCCTTCCTTCCTCCTCCTCCCTTTCCTTCCTCCCTCCCTTCCTTCCTTCCCTCCCTCCTTCCTTCCCTTCCCCTCCTTTCCTTCCTCCCTTCCTTCCTTCCTTCCTTCCTTCCTTCCTTCCTATCCTTCCTTCCTCCCTCCTTCCCTCCCTCCTTCTTCCTTCCTTCCTCCTTCCTTCCTACCTACTTCCTTCCTTCCTTCCTGTCCTTCCTTCCATCCCTCCTACCTCCCTCCCTCTCCCTCTCGTCCTTCTCCCTCCCTTCACTTCCTTCCTCCCTTCACTCTCCCTCCTTCCTTCCTCCTTCCTTCCTTCCTACCTCCCATCATCTTTCCCTTAAAACTTCCTTCCTTCCTTCCTTCCTTCCTTCCTTCCTTCCTTCCATCCTTCCCTCCTTTCTTCATTCCAACCTCCTTCCCTCCCTCCCTCTTACTATAGAGGTGTGTGTACTCTCTACCTTCTACCTACCTACTTCTACCTTCTTGTGTTTACCCTCGGTCAGTCCTTTGTGATGTAAAAAAAAAAAAACCTAAAAAAAAAACCTAAAAAAAACCCTAAAAAAAAACCTTAAAAAAAACCTAAAAAAAAAAAAAAAACCTAAAAAGAAACCTAAAATAAAAAACCTAAAAAAAAAATCTAAAAAAAATAAATGACACCAATACTCACCAAACTAACCAGGGCGCAACACCCCCCATTTAAAACTAATACTAAAAACCCCCACTAATTTCACCTAATAACACTGAAAAAACACTTTAAAATATAACAAAACATATAAAACCCACTCCATTAACCTTAAAACACTACAAACACATATTTAATCACCCCCCCATAACGCAAAAACTATAAAAAAAAACCCACACCCATGCTATCATTACCACTACAAACACATATTTCACGACCCCCCCAAAACGCAAAAACTATAAAAAAAACCCACACCCATGCTATCATTACCACTACAAACACATATTTCACGACCCCCCAAAACGCAAAAACTATAAAAAAAACCCACACCCATGCTATCATTAACACTACAAACACATATTTCACCCCCCACCAAAACGAAAAAAACTATAAAAAAAACACACACCCATGCTATCATTAACCCTAAAAACACATATTTAATCACCCCCCAAAACGCAAAAACTTAAAAAAAACCCACACCCATGCTATCATTAACACTAAAACCATATTCACCCCCCCCCAAACGCAAAAACTAAAAAAAAAAACCCACACCCATGCTATCATTAACCCTAAAAACACAATATTTCACCCCCCCCCAAACGCAAAAACTATAAAAAAAAAACCCACACCCATGCTATCATTAACACTAAAACACACCCTTTCACGACCCCCCAAACGCAAAACTATAAAAAAAAACCCACACCCATGCTATCATTACACTAAAAACACTATTTCACGACCCCCCAAAAACGCAAAAACTATAAAAAAAAACCCACCCATGCTATCATTAACACTAAAACACAATTTCACGACCCCCCAAAAACGCAAAACTTATAAAAAAAAAACCCACCCATGCTATCTTAACACTAAAAACCCCATATTTTCACGACCCCCCCAAAACGCAAAAAACTATAAAAAAAAAACCCACACCCATGCTACCCATTAACACAAAAAAACACTATTTCACGAAACCCCCAAAACGCAAAAAACTATAAAAAAAACACCACACCCATGCTATCATTAACACTAAAACACATATTTAATCACCCCCCAAAACACAAAAACCATAAAAAAAACCACACCCATGCTATCATTAACACTACAAACACATATTTCACCCCCCAAAACGCAAAAACTATAAAAAAAAACACCACCCATGCTATCATTAACACTACAAACACATATTTAATCACTCCCCCAAACGCAAAAACTTAAAAAAAACCCACACCCATGCTATCATTAACCCTAAAAACACAATTTCACCCCCCCAAAAAACGCCAAAATTATAAAAAAAAACCCACACCCATGCTATCATTAACACTACAAACACCTCCATCCCTCACGCCCTTCAACACACCCTCTCTTCCTTCATTCCCTTTCCCTTCTTATATATGATTGACCTCTTAGGGTAGAGCGGGGCAGGTTGCATCGAGGGCAGGTTGCATCATTGCCTCTTAACTCGCATTAACTTTTTTTTATTATTATTATTGTTGTAGTTGTAGTAGTAGTAGTAGTTTATTGTAGTAGTAGTAGTAGTAGTAGTTTATTGTAGTAGTAGTAGTAGTAGTAGTAGTAGTAGTAGTAGTAGTAGTAGTATATTAAGACGAGGTACGTGTGATAACATGCGAGTTAGAGGCAATGATGCAACCTACCCTCGATGCAACCTGCCCCGCTCTCACCTACTCTTCCCTTCTCCTTCCCTCTCTCCCTTTATTCTTTTATGATCTTGACCACCCCTATTCGACCTAACCTAACCTAACCTAACCTAACCTAACCCCTATTCCTTCCTTTTCCTGTCTACCTTTTTACGTAAAAAAATAAATAATATTAACACTAATACTCACCAACTAACCAGGGCGCAACACCCCCCGCTGTCCTTCTTGGCCAGGTGCTTCCTCACGTATTTGAAGTAGATGTGTTCGAGGGCCAGCAACACCACCGCCAGCACCATGCCGATGCCGAGGAGGAGGTAGGCGGAGAGGAACTGCTCGATGGCCAGGGGCTCGGAGGCTCGGCGCTGCTGCTTCATCGGCTTGCATGTTCCTGTCATCCAGAAACGTTGTAGCCGCTCGATTTCTCCTGTGTGTGGTGAGAAGACGTGAGCATTTTGTGAGTGTGTGTGGGGGGGGGGGGGGGAGAGAACTTGAGCATCGTGTGTGTGTGTGTGTATGGCTTGCATGTGTGTGTGATGAGAAGTTTGAGCTCGTGTGTGTGTGTTTTGTGTGGTGAAAGATACTTTACATTCGTGTGTGTGTGTGTGTGTGTGTGTGTTGTTATTGGTTGTGTGTGTGTGTGTGTGTGTGTGTGTGTGTGTGTGTGTGTGTGTGTGTGTGTGTGTGAGACATAAAAAGATACTTAAAGGAGTGTGTGACATAAAAAGGTACTTAACACTTTCACGACCCCAAGTAATTATCTTTCGTAATTAGGGTACCATTAGATCATTTTAATGAACATAACTGAGCAATATTTAATAGCTATGACCTGTTTAGTATCCTTGTCCACTAGATAATTTGGTATATTCAGTTATTTTTCGTAATTTTATGGCTAACAACAGACGATTTTATATAGCAAAGGAAAGATCTGTGTGTGGTGTGTGTGTGTGTGTGTGTGTGTGTGTGTGTGTGTGTGTGTGTGTGTGTGTGTGTGTGTGTGTGTGTGTGTGTGTGTGTGTGTGTGTGTGTGTGTGTGTGTGTGTGTGTGTGTGTGTGTGAGAGGGGAGAGTGTGAGGGGACATGGAGCAAGATTAACGAGAATGACTAAAGGGAGATAACATTGAAAGGGAGGTTATTTTTCCCCTTTTTTTCTCTTTTATTGCCCCTCTTTTCTCTCTCTCTCTCTCTCTCTCTCTCTCTCTCTCTCTCTCTCTCTCTCTCTCTCTCTCTCTCTCTCTCTCTCTCTCTCTCTCTCGAACCTATGTATGTATGTATGTATCGAACTATACATACATACGAACTACAGACCAGTTTCTATCCTTCCTAGTTGTAGTAAGATTTTTGAGAAAATAGTTGCTAGTAGATTAATGGATTATATTTCAAAATTTTCATTATTATCGCAGTTTCAATATGGTTTTCGCCCCAAATACTCCACTGAACTTGCCTTGCATCACCTTTGTCAAAATATATATGATACATTAGATAGTAAAGCCTATCAGATATCAGTCTTTTGTGATCTGTCTAAAGCCTTCGATAACATATCTCATTCTATTTTGTTAGAAAAATTGAAGGTTTATGGAGTCCGTGGTGCTGCACATAATTGGTTTGTAAGGTATTGAAGTCACAGGAAGCAATGTACAGTTTATAATAATGCACTATCCTCTCTCACATCTATTAGTTTTGGAGTACCACAAGGATCAATTTTGGGTCCCATTTTATTTTTATCAATGATATCACACGTTGCACTAATAAACTCAAATTTCTTCTCTTTGCTGATGATACCACTATTTTCATTCAGGGACAAAGTCTCATTGACATTAAAAACACATTAAATGCAGAATTATCTCATGTTTCAAACTGGATAAAAAGTAATAAATTAACCTTGAATGCTACTAAAGCTTCTTATATGGTATCTTGTTCTTTGATGATTCAACCACCAAATATTGATGTATGCATAGACAATCTTATTTTAGAGCAAGTTGGTAAATATAAATTTTTGGGTGTTATTATTGATGATAAACTGAAATGGAAATCTCATATACTAGAACTAGAGGTGATTACTAAACTTTGTAAAATAAATGGTGTACTACATAAGATACGCAACAATATAACCATTGATAGTTTAAGACAAATATACTTATCAATAGCCTAGCCACACCTTTTGTATTGTTCAGCTGTATGGGGAGGACCATTTAAAACTTTACTTGACAGTCTTTTCATTACTCAAAAAAAAATGTTACTTGTAATGTCTCACAATCACAGATATGCACACACAGACCCTCTCTTTAAAGACCTAAATTTACTCAAACTAACTGATACTATATCCCTCCAAGCAAATCTATTTATACATAAAGCATTATACACATACCAAGTTGACAGTGGTTTTCAGTTCATGTCTAACAACTCAAATAGCCGAAGACCAAATGATCTAAAAATTCCTATATGTAGAACGTCCCATGCACAGCGAAGCATTACGGTTAGGGGAGTAACACGGTGGCATCGGCTGCCAGAACATCTTAAAAACTTCACCGATAGTAACATTGTCAAGTGTAAAATAAAGAAGAAAAAAATCGATCAATAAATTTAATCCTTGTTCATTCATGTGTATTTTAGTGTTGTGTATGCTTGTGTGTTTGTTAATATTAGCCTTGTTTTTGCCTTGTCAAGATTTGCGTCTATCCTATTTGTATTTCACTTTTTATTCACATATTAATTTTTGTATGTAATTAACTATTGCTTATTGGTAGTATTTTTTAAAGGTAATGCGATTTATTATTTATAGTATTTCTCGGGCCTTATTTATCAGACCTAAATCGGCAACTATATTTCGCAGCAGGTCTGTATAAGAGTTCCGGCTCAACAGACCGAGCCTTATAATATATACAATTATACATGTATATATAGTTTACATTACTGTATTGCTAAAGGGCCAAATAAATGTATCAGTATCAGTAACTCTCTCTTCCTTTTTACTCATTTTCTTCTCTCACATTTATTTTCTTATTTCTCTTTTCCTCCCTTCCATATTTCCTCCTTTCCCTTCTATCCTTTTCCACTTTTCCATAGTTTCCCCCCTCTCTCTCTCTCTCTCTCTCTCTCTCTCTCTCCTCTCTCTCTCTCTCTCTCTCTCTCTCTCTCTCTCTCTCTCTCTCTCTCTTTTCCTCTCCTTTCTTCCCTTTCTTTCCCTTTCCTCCTATCCTTTTATTTTCCTAACCTCCTTTTTCTTCCCACTTTCTTTCTTTCTTTCCCACTTTCTTTCTTTCTTTTTTTCTTATCTATTTTTTCTTTTCTTATCTCTATCTTTCTATCTTTCTTTCTTTCCCACTTTCTTTCTTTCTTTCTTTCTTATCTATTTTTTCTTTTCTTATCTCTATCTTTCTATCTTTCTTTCTTTCTTTCTTTCCCACTTTCTTTCTTTTTCTTTCTTATCTATTTTTTCTTTTCTTATCTCTATCTTTCTATCTTTCTTTCTTTCTTTCTTTCCCACTTTCTTATCTATTTTTTCTTTTCTTATCTCTATCTTTCTATCTTTCTTTCTTTCTATTCTCTTCCTCCAAATTCTTCTCTCTTTTCTCTCTTCCTTCCTTCCTTCCTTTTCCCTCCTTTTAAATGGTTGATCTCTTCCTCTTCTCTTTCTCTCTCTCCCTTGAGTCTATTATAATTCTTGGCTATCCCTCCCTTCCTTCCTTCCCTCCTTCCTTCCCTCCCTCCCTTCCTTCCCTCCTTCCTTCCCTCCCTCCTTCCTTCCTCCCTTCCTTCCCTCCTTCCTTCCTTCCCTCCCTCCCTCCCTCCCTCCCTTCCTTCCTTCCTTCCTTCCTTCCCTCCCTCCCTTCCTTCCTTCCTTCCTTCCTTCCTTCCTTCCTCCTTCCCTCCCTTCCTTCCTTCCTTCCCTCCCTTCCTTCCTTCCTTCCTCCTTTCCTCCTTCCTTCCTTCCTCCTTCCCTTCCTTCCTTCCTTCCTTCCTCCCTTCCCTTCCTTCCTTCCTTCCTCCCTTCCCTCCTTCCTTCCTTCCTTCCTTCCTTCCTTCCCTCCTATTATAGAATCGTCTACCTTAACACTAAAACAATACTAATACTCCTCCTCCTCCTCCTCCTCCTCTCCCTCCTCTTCCTCCTCCTCTCCTCTCTCTTCTTCCTCCAGGTAAACAATCCTCCTAATCAAATACAGTCTTCCTATTGGACGTTTCATTCTTCCTCCTCCTCCTCCTCTTCTTCCTCCTCCTCCTCCTCCTCTTCTTCCTCTTCCTTTTCCTCTTCCTCTCTTCGTAAATTCAATAATTTTTCAGTCTATTACTTTTACTTCATGATTACAGTTTTCATTTGCACTTCTTTCTTTTTTTTCTTTTTAGCCTCCTCTTCTTTCATTCCTCTTCCTTCTTTTTTTTCTCTCATGTTCCTCTTGATATCATAATCTTCCTCTTTTCATCATAATCATCATCATTATCATCATATTTTTACCACTATCAAAATAATACACTGCAAAAGAACGCTAATAACACAAACACTCTCTCTCTCTCTCTCTCTCTCCTCTCTCTCTCTCTCTCTCTCTCTCTCTCTCTCTCTCTCTCTCTCTCTCTCTCTCTCTCTCTCTCTCTCTCCCTAACAATACCAAACTCCCCTCTAATGGACTGTTAGGTAGTTAGCAAACATTGATAACTACTTTCGCCTTGTTAATCACCCCATTGTAAGCGGCTGTTCCGACACTTGGCTAGGTAACCCCTCTTCCCGGTCTCTATGGAAGGTCACAGAAAACGGGAAACACGAACGTTTTCTATGAATGTCCTCAAAGAAAATGGAAAGAATTTGTGGCAGACTAATTAAAATGTCAAAATGGAGTCGATTGGTCGAATGAAATTAAAATGAGTGAAGGAAAATAGGAAATAGTAGAGTAGAATGGTACTGATGGAGAGATAATAATGGAGGTTAAAAGAGAGAGAG
>JACEEZ010025169.1:187500-190000 GCA_016584305.1 Chionoecetes opilio
CCGATAAAAAAATAGTACTAACCCTTCCTTCCCCTCATTTCCCCTCACTGTGAAAAATGAAGAGGTTGCATTAAATTAGTTTCCTATCCTTTCATTTCCCCTTTTCCCCTCAACATGTTCCTTGTATCTCATAATTGTGAATCTGAGAGATGTCTTGTTTTTCCTCTTTCCCCTCTTTTTCCCCCTTCGTCCCCTCATCCATTACCCTCTTTCCCCTCACATTTCTCTATCTATTCCGTTTTTCCATCTATTTCACATTCATTCTATTCCTATTCAGTTTTCTATCAATCATTTCCCCTCGTTTCCTTTACCGTTCAAAATATTCATGTTTTTCCCCTCTCATATATATTCTTTCATCCCTCGGTTCTTTGTAATCCATCCCATATGACGTCTTTCCCCTTTTTTCCCCTCACATATATTGGATTTCATTCCATATTTCCTTCTCACCTATTTTCCCCTTCTTACTCATATTTTCCCCTCTCTTACTATTATTAGCCCGTCAGGGTGGCAAGGTTGGTAGAGACGTGAGCTCGCAATGTGCAGCGTCCCTGTGCATTCGGTCAGCGGTTCGAGTCCGCCTAGTTCGTGCTGACGTGGCGGCGCTTTGTATAGTCAATAACCTTGTAGTTGGTACTTGCAAAGTGTCTAGATAGGATGAATTTCTTATCTTATCTCTCTTACTATTACCTATTCCAGCTACCTTATTTTCTTTTTCCAACTTCATTTTCTATTTTTTCCAACTTAACTTTCTTTATTTTTCCAACTACTTCATTTTATTTTCCAACTTCATTTTCTATTTTTTCCAACTTCATTTTCTATTTTTTCCAACTTCATTTTCTATTTTTTCCGACTTCATTTTCTATTTTTTCCAACTTAACTTTCTTTATTTTTCCAACTTCATTTTATTTTTCCAACTTCATTTTCTGTTTCCAACTTTATTTCCTGTCTTCCAACTTTCCATTTGATCTGACTAACTTTTCTCTTCTCTTAATTTACTTCCTCCACCCTTTTTTCCCCTTTTCTACTCCCCTCTTCCTCGTTTCTTATCAATTCCTTCAACCTTTTCCCCTCTACCTGTCCCTTAGTTCCCCTCTAATCCACTTCATTCCCCTCACTACCTCAATTTTCCCTATTACCTAAAAATTTACCCTCTTCTTACTCGACTATTTCCCACTTCCTATTTTAAACCAATTAATTAAACACTTTCCACTCTCCTTTTTTCCCCTTTTATCAACTCCATCTCCCCTCTTTCCTTGCTTGTAGCTCTCTTTCTGTATCTGTATCTTTCCTTCTTTCTAAAACGTTCTATCTACCATTTCCCCTCTTTTCCCCTCGTTTCCCCTTTTATTCAACGTGTCTCCTCCTATTTCCCCCTTTTTACATCACTCTTTAACCTTGACACCCCTCTTTTCTTCTCTATAATACGTTCTATCTCCCACTTTCCCCTCTTTCACCCTTTTTTCCCCTCTTATGTAACCTATCTCCTATTTCTTTCGTATGTAACTGTTTTTACTCTTTTTACATCAGACTCTTTACCCTCTCTTTCACCCCTCATTTTCCCTTTAACTTCTCTCCTTTTCCTCTATCCTCACCCAAGTTTTTCCCCTCTAACCCTTATTTCCCTTTCTTGTAGTCTGAGTTTGTTTTCCATCTTTTACCATCAACACAAACAGGGTAAAACCCCCCAACCCTTTTCCCCTCATATGTCCCTTAACTTCCCTTTTTCTTATCCTTAACACCCAAACAGACTCTTTCCCCTCACATCTCCCTTATCTCCCTTACCGTTACTTTGTATCTGAGTTTCGTTTTTAGACCCGTCAGGTACATTTCCCTAAACCAAGAACAATATTCAAACCAGTAGGAAACAAGAGTAAACAATATCCCCCAAACCAGACCCCTTTCTCCCCTCCACAATCTCCCTTATCTCTCACCGTATCCTTTCCCCTTACTTACATTCTCCCTATATTGTTCCTACTATCTCCTTTCTTTCCTTAACCCCTAACACCCGTTCTACACTAATGTTCCCCTCATATCTCCCTTAACTTCCCTTTTTTTATCCTTAACACCCAAACGGACCCTTTTTACCCCTCACTTCCCCTTACATCTCCCTTATTTTCCCCTTACCTTATCCTTTACACCCAAAACCCTTACCTTACACCCAAACAGACCCTTTTTCCCTCACACTTCCCTTATCTCTCACCGTTATCTTTGTACATCATGAGTTTGTTGTTGAAGAGAGGCAGGTACTTGGAGCCGCGCGGGAAGGCCAGGCCGTAGCCGCTCATGGAGTACCAGGAGCCCACCGTGAGGATCTGGCAGTCGTCGTCTTGGCCCACCAGGTAGTCCAGCACCGTGGCGTCGTAGATGAAGGCGTCCAACTCACTAAAGAAAGAAGAGAAGGTTTATGAGGGGAGGAAGAGGATGAAGGCGTCCAACTCACTAATGACAGAAGAGAAGGTTTATGAGGTGGAGGAAGAGGATGAAGGCGTCCAACTCACTA